>CAUYTI010084999.1:0-21661 GCA_963575145.1 Galago senegalensis
CTGGGACTACAGGCGCCCACCACAACGCCTGGCCATTTTTTGGTTGCAGCCATCATTGTTGTTTGGCAGGCCCGGGCTGGGGATTCGAACCCGCCACCTTAGGTGTATGTGGCTGGTGCCTTAGCCGCTTGAGCCACAGGCACCGAGCCGAGGTCTCGTTCTTGTTCTGGCCCAGGCTGGCCTTGAACCTGTGAGCTCAGGTAATCCACCCGCCTCAGCCTTCCAAAATGTTAGGATTATAGATGTGAGCCATTGCACCTGGCCCTCAAAAAAAGGGTTTCTTAGGGGAACGAGGTTGAAGAATTGCTGGAGTGGGAGTGTCAGAGTGAGCTAGCCTTGAGGAGGGTGCAATGGTCAGAAAGTGGGGTGTTGGCAGTCTACATTTTGCAGGTGATTCAGTTATTGGGGTATCTAAGGAGTGGCCAGGATAAGTAAAAGCTTGTGGGAGCTAGGGAGAGAGTAAAAGCTTGTGGGCCTAGAGGAAGGTCAGCCACCTGAGAGGCCAGGGTGTTGAACAGATCACCCCCTTGACTGTTGAAATCTGCAACAGTGATGGCAGGAATGACGTGGTGAAGGAGTCAGCTATCCTGGTGCTGAAGCCATCCACAGAAGGTGGGAATGACCAGGAGGTAGAGTGACAGCGTTATCTGTATAAGAAGGGTCATGGGCCTGACAATAAGTGCTTCAAGTGAGCTTGGATTTCTGAAAGAATAAAGCAGGCGTCCTCAAACTAAGCCCACGGGCCATATGCAGCCCACCTAGGACATTTATCTGGCCCGCCGAGTATCTTTGCCACCGCTGCCTGTCCTGCTTAGCAGCCGACTTGTCCTGGGGCCTGCAGTTCAACCCTCCAACGGTCTGAGGGACAGTGAACTGGCCCCCTGTTTAAAAAGTTTGAGGACCCCTAGAATAAAGTTTAGAAACTGCAGTACATGCCCACTTTGGCAGTACATATACCAACATTGGAACCATACAGGAAGATTAGCATGGCCCCTTCTCAAGGATGACATGCAAATTTGCGAACCATTCCATGTTTTTGTTTTTGTTTTTGTTTTTACAAAAGTACAGTTAGAAGGAGATACATTCTAGTATTTGATGGAAGAATAGGAAAATTATAGTTAACAGTAGTTTATTGTATATTTCAAAAGAGCTAGAAAAGAATTACACATTCCTAACACAAAGAAAACGTTTGAGGTGATAGATACCCCAGTTTACCCTGATGTGATCACTACACATTGTATAGAGGTATCAAAATATCACCTGTGCCCCCAAAGTATGTACAATTATTATATATCATTAAAACATTTTTTAAAAAGAAACTGCAGTGAACAGCAAGGAAGACACATGCCTACATTCTGGTTCTGACATATATGAGATGTAGGAGAAAAACTGCCTCAATTAGAAAGGGCTTCTGAGGAAATACATCCTTGGGGGAAGCTGGGTTGGCCTAAAAGCAAGAAAGTGAAGGAGTCAGCATGGTGTTGAGCATCTATACAGTGGTGCATGATCCGGGAGGCTCAGGAGAATGGGAAGCAAGGCATGATGGGATTATCCCTCAAGGTATAGCAGCGGGTGATGGAAGGAAGAGAGACAGGGCCTTCAGTTGAAGGGCTGGACTGACTACAGTTAGTACCAGGGGGTGACGAAGTTCTGGGTGGCTGACACAGCCACCACTGGAGGTGTGTCAGCTGTTCGCGTGTGGTGATGGAAGGTAAGAATGCTATCACAGGGGATATCAAAGTGAGAAACAGAGAGGTCGATTAGTGTGTCCAAGGTCATCAAGCTGGTAAGTGGGGGTGGAATTTATTGAACACAGAGGTGGGGTGTAGTTTGTATACGCTGCTGTCTGAGATGGGGTGGAAGGAGCAGGAGACTGGAGAAGTCTCTTCTCCCAGCCTGGCTGAGCTGGGAGACCACTTTGTCAAGCTGAGCTTGTCCTTCCCATTGGAAACCACAGAGCTTGGACTTCCACCCGGTTACCCCCTGCAGTACCTTGATCAAGTGCCCTTGCTTGTCTGGTTTTAGGGTCTCTGCTTATGACTGTAGGCATCCCGTGTGGCACTAAGTAGGTACAGTGGCCTGTGGGCTGTTGTGGGCAAGGCTGCAACCCAGCCTCTCAGGAGTGGGCTCCCGTCTGACCAAGCGACTGAATTATCTACCCTGTACCCAGCACTGCTGGGGCTACCTGCATGGAGCTCAAAACCTGGACGAGGACACAGACTTGCTCTAGGTACTCACAGACTTAGTGGAAAAGAGACCCCAGAAGCTTTTTAATTCAATTGCCTCATGTTTCAGAGGAAAGTAAGGCAGCCGGTGGGAACAACAGAACAAGGGCTTTGGACCAAGGTCACCGTTGCAGGCTACCTTTCCATTCAATTTGCAGCACCTACCCCGTGACCCCAGCATCTGGGGGGTGTCTGGTGGGCCCTGCCCATCTCCTTCCCACAGAGCACCTCAGAAGCAGAACACGGGGGAGTCCTGGCCCCCCCACTCCAGTGAGTCACGGTATCTGGGAGGGCTCTTCTGCTGCTCAGCATAGGATACCAATGAACGTGGCCCTGAGGAGCTGGCGCCTGCCTTTCAGACCTTCTCTCTTTTCAGCCTGTGCAAGTGTTAAATACAGCATCAAATTAAGCAAAATTAAATACATTTCCATGCAGTATTTTTCTCTTGACTGAATCAAACAATGCGGTTGCCATAGCAACAGCCTCTTCTGAAAAGGTCACCTGCAAGAAACTGTGTTTTAGGTACAACTCAAGGAGATTATGGGGGATTAACTCATTTTATACATATATATTAAATATATATTTTTTCCCTTTAAAGGGACTAATATCCAACTGAGCTGGAAGATACCCACAGAAAAATTTTAAGTCCCTGATAAAGGATTTTTTTCCTTCCCTTTTTTTTTTTTTTTTAACCAGCATGCAGTGGGGTGATATCTGAAATGGCGACTCTGTTTTTACTTGGCTTTAATTAAACCTCAGTCGGGGCTGAGAAATGTGGTGAAGCGAGATAATTGCACTATTCCCAGTACAGTTTTTAAACTCCGGCTTTGATATGCACCTCGTGACAGCCTGAACCTGCACCCAGGCTCCTGGGGCTGTGTGGAGCTCAGCTTATAACCACCCCTCTCAACCTGCGGGCATCTGGGGAATGGCACTGGGGACCTTGGCTGGGAAATGAAGGCTGGGGGAGGTGGGGACCCAGGCAATCTGCACCAAGGTGAGGAGAGACTGAGTGTCCTCTAAAAAGTTCATCTCTGAACCAAATAGCCTAAGAACATGTAGAGGGGGGAGGGAGGAGGGAGGGAGGATTAGGAGGAGGGAGGGGGAAAAAAATAAAAAAAATAAATAAATAAAAAAGTTCATCTCTGGTTTTTAGGAGTTTGCCACTGGACTTTAAAATCCAAGCTGTTGGGGAAGGAGGACCATAAGCTGGTCTAACTCAGAAAGAGAATGTAGAGTTATTAGAGTATCTCCAGGAAACTTGGACTTGAGTTGAATTGGGCTGCCTGGCTCAGGTTGCTTTGCGAGGGTCACAGGGAGTATGGGGGTGATACGTATTTCTGTTCAGTGCTCTCCATCAAGAGTAGGTGTGGCAGTCCCCCAAGATAGAGGCTCCAGATTTCATATGCTCACACATCCCCACACAGCCCCATGGGGACTCATACCACCTGCCCAGCCTCCTCAGCAATGGTACAGGTGTGGCCATTGCTATACACGGAGTATGTCCAGCCCCTCCCCGCTTCCTTCTGACGCCTGCTTGCTTTCCAGGAGGGCAGAAGGTGGGCCCCTGAGGGTGGCCAAGCCCAGGATTAAGACAGATGAGGAAACAGTGGCTGAGCTGGCTTCCTGGGCACCAGCTGGACAGCTTCTCTGGAACCAAAGGTTAATTGATTATACTCTGGAGATAATCCAGAAAATACTGTCGTGGCTCATGGTGGGCTGGCATGAGTGAGGTTCAGCTTTCTGTGGAGCTCAGGCCACTTGCTGGGGCCGTGCCTCCCCTCTGGGCCAGCAAGAGCCTGTGACCAGTGGCAGCTCAGAACTACCTCAGGAGGAAATGGACCAGACTCCTGTGATATATACCCATGACACAGCCAAATATGAGTCTAGCGATGTGCAGGGGAGGTCCAATTTATACAGATACTCTTAGAGGGGCGGCGCCTGTGGCTCAAAGGAGTAAGGTGCTGGCCCCATATGCCGGAGGTGACAGGTTCAAACCCAGCCCTGGCCAAAAACTGCAAAAAAAAAAAAAAAAAAAAACCCAAAACAAATACTCTTAGAAATATTCCTTCAGTGTCTTCCCAGTGGCTGACATGCAATCATATAAAACTTCTTTCCCTTTCTGTCCTCAGATCCCCAGACCCTAGAGTCCCTTCTCTTAATTTGCCTCTATGCTAGTCAAGGTTGGCTTGGGTGGTATAGTAAAGAGGGGGACTTGCAAGATAGGGAGACCTGAGTTTGAATTCTGGCTGCCATTTATCAGTTGAATGCCTCTCTTTCCTTATCTATCACATGGGGGTAACAATAGCTACTGTCTTAAATAATAGGTCCCTATAGGGTCATTCCGAAGATTGAATGAAATGACCTGAGGGAAAGTGGCTGGATAACATGGGTGCTCACCTGGCTGCTTGCTGAATACCACATCTCAGAAACATGACTTTTGTATAAAACAAGGCATGTTTCCTTTCCTATAAAATCCAGCTTGCTAGTCCAGGGATGACTACAGAGATTAAAGGAGGAACAGCAATTTCTACCTCTAATCCCCTAATACAATCACTAGAGATTTTCTGGAACTCTTAAGAAAAGCAAATCTATAGTTATCCCTGGAAGAATTTTATTTATGGAGCAACTCAACTCTGTGAACTCATATGTGCCCTTAGAAGAAGATCCTCAAGTGCCTAGCAAAACAGGAAGGATGTAAGATTGTCCCAAGTAGAGAAAGTCTGGTTGCTAAGTTCCTCAAACCCAACTATTTCCCCATTTGGGGCGAGGTAGAATGCTGTTGCCATGACAGTGGCATCACATAGCGGGGGCTTTAGTTACATTCCTTTTGTTGTCTTGGGTCCCACTGCCCAGCTTATCAGATGAGATCTCCCAAGTACCTTCAAACCAGCTGGTGTTATTTTTTATGTTATTATTATCTGAGACAGAATCTCATTATATCATCCTCAGTAGAGTGCTGTGGCGTCATAGCTCACGGCAACCTCAAACCCTTGGGCTTAAGCGATTCTCTTGCCTCAGCCTTCCAAATAGCTGGGACTTTTTTTTTTTTTTTTGTAGTTGTCATCGTTGTTTAGCAAGGCCAGGCCTAGTTCAAACGTGCCAGCCCTGGTGTATGTGTGGCCAGCACCCTAACCACTGAGCGACAGGTGCCAAGCCAAGCCAGCTGCTGGTGCAGGGACCACACTTTGAAAAGCCCTGGTCTCTGTCATCCAGTGAGGGAAGTATTTGACTCATTACATTGGAGCCTTCTGGGCATCAGCTTTGTATACGAAGGCTTCTAAGTGGGTATAGGGGACTAAATTTAGACTAGCGCTGGCTAGCCTAGAGCTTTCTGCAATGGTGGAAATGTTCGGTGTCTGTGCTGGCTAATTTGGTAGTCACTATCCACGTGTAGCAATTGAACCCTTGAAGTGTGGCTAGTGCAAGTGAGGAACTGAGTTTTACATTTCAATAGCCTCATGCAGCTAATGTCTATCACACTGGACAGTGCAGGCTAGGGTTTCATAGGTACAGCTTATACATACCAGGAAAATGAATGGTAGCACTTGAAGAGCCTAGACTAGAGTTAACACACAACATTGCTGCTACCTTCTCCTTTGGTGTGTTCCCTCTACCCCAGGACCTCCTGATAATGATGCTTCCCCCTCCCCTCACATCCCTGAATGTCCGGGTATACTGCTTTCTGGAAGAGGCAGGAACAATTGAAATACAGGGTGGCTGTAAAGTTCGTGTGTGATTTTAAATAGTGTGCAATTTTAAATGCACATGAACTTTATGGCCACTTATCTGTGCAAGTGTATACAGGGTTTGAATATTCAAGTGGAATAAATACTGATAGTGGGACTATTTGTTTAGGGACATTGGCAAACTGGAGATGTGCCAGGGCCATTCCTGTATGTTTCTGGGGTAGAATAAACAAAAGCCACTTCCTGGAAGGAAGGAGAAATCAGAAAATAGTGTGGTTTCTTCAAAGTTAAAAGATGGAAGGAAGAGAAGGGTCAATTAAAATGAAAACTTTTGGCCCCAAACAAGATAGCTAGGAAAAGTTTGAATGAGAGAAACTAATTCCTCATGGTTGTGGAGAGTGGGAAGAGAGGATGTTTGTAGCCAGGATGGGGAGGTGCCTGCTAGTTCAGGACATTTCTGTAAGTGGGAAACCAGGCAAGTGCTACTATTCAAGAGTCGTCCCAACGGTGCTTGCCCTGAAATCTCTCATCTTGTGTGCCATGTCTACTCTGCCAGGGCAGTCAACATCATTGGTTGTGACTCAAAATTCACTCTGCCCTCTTCAAGCTGTAGAACCTCAGGTGCAAAGTACCTCGGCCTCTCTATCTGTACATGGAAATAACAATGGCACACACCTTGAGAGTTGCTCTATGAAACAAATAAGATAATGGATCTCAAGTGCTTCCCACAATGCCTGGCACAGGGCAAGTGGTTTGTAGATGGCAGCTCTTATGTCACACACACCGTGAACTTCCTTCCTAGTCTCTGCAGCAAGTTCACCTGTGGGTTGTCTCTTAAGGGCAGTAAAAGTGCTCAGACTCTGGGTGCCCTTCCCTGAGTGTGTATCTTATGCTGGACACCTTGCCTGAGTAGAAGTGACCTCCAAGCCTATGTTCCCCCCCGGGGGTGAGCCTTCACCCCGCAACAACAGCCATGATGGAGTGTGGGGTGTGTTCACGCCAACACTCAAGAAATAGCATCACCAGAGAACCAAGTTAAGCCTGGCCTGATTTAGTACAGAGAAAATGACAGCTGCTGTGCTCGGCTGGCTTCCACCCAGCAGAAGGCTATTTTTTGCAAATAAAATGGTAAGTTGCTAATCAGAAAGATAAATTAAGAAGCATTAAGATAATGATGGTCTAATCACCGTCCACACAGAGAATTGCTAGAGTGAATATCCAGGCTACTGAGTACTTGAGCGCATTTGGTGATTATTTGTATTATGAAAGGAATGATGAATTCCAGGCCTGGAATCAATTTAGCTCAGGAAACCCATAAGACCAGCCTCCTCGAGGAGAGGACACCAGGGACTTCTGGAGGTCACCTGGTCCCCTGCTGGCCTCCACCCCCAGCCCTGAGCAGCCTCTCTTGAACCATTCTTCATTTCTGGCTGTTTCATTACTCAGGTCCCCCAAATTCTATGAGGGCACCTCTTGGTTCAGCTTCTTAGGTTCCCGATATACGTCTGCTTAGGGGCTGATTGGGAGAGGAATCTGCTCTGGTTGGAGAACAACAAAAGGAGCTTATTTGGGAGGAATCCAGCCACAGAGCAGAGAAGAGAACCCAGGCTTCCCTTTCCCCTGCCAAGTGCTGTTGGGTAGAAATGCTGCCCCATAGCATCACAGAGTCTGGAGCCATCAAGCCGTGGAGACTGTTGCTCCCTTTTTCCTTTAGCTGAGGACCCAGGGCTACCAAGGGGAATGTGTCCAAGATCTCAGAGACAAAGCTTAGATGAGGACTCAAGCTGGTGTTCCTGGGCACACCCTCCTCCCCTGGAAAGGGCTCTGCTACTGGACTGAGAGGAAATGTTGAAAAAACACACCCCAGATTCCCAGTTCTCTGCTGATGCCTCACTAGGGATTAGGCCATCAAAGGGTGTTAGAAATGAAATATAATAGAGAAGACCCAGTTCACAGAGGGTCCTGATAGCTAGACTGAGGGGTTTAGATTTGATCTAACACTGGACCATAAATCATTTAACTTCTCTTAAGCTTTGATGTAGCTTCAACCTATATCCTCATCTGTAAAATGGGGTTAATAAATGACTTCACCTGTAGGTTTGCCTTAAGTCGTCGATGTCAGGGTACATTTTAAGCTCTAAGGTTGACATTGCTCCCCCTCCTGTGAGTAAATGCGGTGACAATACTGGTGGAGGTTTCAGCAGTCAAGTTCAGGGGTGTACTGGAGCCCTTATTAATATTAATTAAAGACTTAGTGTTAAAAAAGTTGTATCAAAAACAAAGGTAAGAAATACTCAAAAACGTGGGTAGCAGGAGTGAGGGAGGGATGAAAAATTATTTATAGGATACAATGTACACCACAAGAAAAGCCCCAGCCCAGTTCTTGATGGATATAACTGGGAGAGGGAATGGGAGAAGAGTAGTGAAGCCTGATACTTACTGGCGGGTTAGAAGCTGGAGAGTCGTAACTAAAAGAAATGTGAGAGCCTCACAGATTTGAATTCCTGAAAACATGCATTGTCAACTGAGTGTTTATTTTTATTTATATTTTAATTTTTTTGCAGTTTTTGCCCAGGGCCGGTTTTGAACCCACCACCCCCAGTACATGGGGCTGGTGCCCTACTCCTTGAGCCACAGGCGCCACCCTCAACTGAATGTTTAAAAATCAAATCATATCCTAAAGGTACTAGGAAGCTGTCATTGAAAGGTCCCGTGGTAAATAATATTGTCTAAGACTCAGCACTTGTAGCACAGTGGTTATGGCGTTAACTACATTCACCGAGGCTGGCAGGTTTGAGTCCAGCCAGGGGCCTGCTAAACAACAATGACAACTGCAACAAGAAAATAGCTGGTGCTGTGGCGGGTGCCTATAGTCCCAGCTATGTGGGAGGCTGAGACAGGAGAATTGCTTAAGCCCAAGAGTTTGATGTTGCTATGAGCTGTGAGGCCACAGGATTATACTGAGGGTGACATAGTGAAACTCTGCCTCTAAAAATAATAATATTGTAGAAGGAAGAATCTTTTTGCATCATAAAAGTTCCTCCCCCTGCAAAGTGAACTTTTACCTAATTTCTTTTTTTTTGAGACAGAGTGTCAAGCTGTTGCCCTGGGTAGAGTGCCTTGGTGACATCATAGTTTACAGCAACCTCCAACTCTTGGGCTCAAGCGATCCTCTTGCCTCAGTTGTTTGTATTTTTAGTAGAGACAAGGTCTTGCTCTGGCTCAGGCTGGTCTTGAACTCGTGAGCTCAAGCAATCTACCTGCCTTGGCCTCCCAGCGTGCTAGGATTACAGGTGTGAGTCACCGTGCCAGGCCCTCAATTTCTTTAAAGTAAATTTCACCAGCCTACATGTGGGTTTCATGCAACCTTTGTCCACTCTCATGGAGGCCACCTGCCAAAGTTGTGGGGAAAGGGGTGCTGAGCCCTGCCTCCCCTCTCTGGGGCCTGGTGTCTGCCTGGGTCCTGCTGGGCCCCCCAGCTGTATACCTGGCTGGACCACATTGGGCATTGGCCGGAGCAATGCTCTGAAGCCTGTTCTCCTCCCTCCTTTTCCCCATAGTTCTTCGTGAATCTGGCCTTGGGCTTCTACTGGGAGAGACATCTGCTGTTTCAGGAGCTGGCGATGCTGTTTGACCAGAGTCTCCCAGGGGTTACTTGGCCAGAATGTGCAGGGAAAGACAGGCATGTTGTCAGTGTGCAGGCCGCTTTTGGCTCTTGGGTTCTTCTCAGCCTTCCTGAGAGAGGGTGTGACTGATACTTTCATCCCAAGGACACGTGCTGCATTTGAGTACCTTCTGCTCACCTGAGCCAGCACTTCTGCCTTCCCTGCTGCCTGTGAACTCGGCAGCTGAGGAGGCCCACTTTGTCTCTGGCCTTTCTCTTTCTCAGGCATTTTGGGTTTGTATTGATAAGCTTGCAGCATTAATCCTCAACAGGCACATATTTTATTGTCCCCGTTTCGTAGATAAGAAAATTGAGGCACAGAGGTTTGTCGGCTTGCTCAAGGTTGCATCGCTGATAAGTGGGACTTGGCTTGGGGCCATCTGACCTCAGAGCACAGGCCGATCCTCAGCATGGTACCATTTAGAAGAAGCAGCAACCCGAGGGTAGGGGAGGAGGATTCAGGGGTACCCACCCGTCTGACTTAGCAGCTCGAACTGGAGGGGTGACTTGCACAGCAAAGACCAGTCCCTCGTGCAAGGAAAGGATATTAGTAGCCAAGTGCTCTAAAGTCTTCATGGAAACAGAGCCTGACTTTCCACCCCTTGTGGTGCAGTGCGGAGGAAGGGGCACTCAGGGCCCCATCCTCTCCTTTTTCTTCTGCAAGAGGGGCAGTTAATCCCTCCCAACTCCCTCCAAGCCTGGGTGTCTATACGCAGATCCTAGAGCAACATGTGGTTTTGGGCTGGTTCCTAGCTGAGTAGGTGGGGGAGGAAAGGGGCTGGAAATTCCTGAAGACTCAGTCTTCTGGGGGAACAAATGCATCTTCTTTCTCCCCGTCTCCTCAGCAGCTGCTGGGCTGCAGGATTTATCGAGGCCTTTCATGCTTTGTGACAGACTGCTAATGAAAGAGAGGCCAGGCCTTCTGCATCTGCCTTCTTTGGTTTCTAATTTGTCTGGGGATTCTATCCCCAAGAGGGGCAAGTGACTTGGAAGCCAGGAGGGCCCCACAGAACCCTGCAGCCTGTCAGCAGGGCTTGGCTTGAAAGGCCCCTGCTGAGGGCCACCCAGGGGGCTGCTCTGGCTCCAAGTACCTGCCAGGGATGTGGAACATGCCCTGGGATTAATGGGAACCAGATGGGCAGGACAGCCCCTCCACCTGGCCTCCACCAGAGAAACGCTCAGATTTCTGGCATTGTAGTGAAGCTTTTCTTAGGCGTTCTCAGATACTGTTTTTTGCTCCAGGCCACATGCCCAGGAACAGAAGCCAGGAGTCCTGGCCTTTTCCATTCAAGTAAAAAGATAGGGAAACTAGGAGGACTCTGAGGAGTTGCCCAGTGAGATGGTTCCTCAACCCAGGCTGCACGTGAGAATCACTGGGGAGCCTTTTAAAACTACCTGAGCCCAAGTCCTACCCCAGACCACCACATAAAAATCACTTGGGAAGGAGGCTGTGCATTGTTTTATTTTAAAAGCTTCCCAGATGTTCTAATGTGCTGCCCTGGCTGAGAACCACTGAACCCTTTCTTCCCTGATAGACACTTAAGGATTGAGGCAGTGGCCAGCCCAAGGTCACACAGACAGGACCGGCAACTCTGTTTCCAAATCCCAGCCTGGAGTTGGTCTTACACCATAGTGATATGTTCTTCTGTGTCCTCACAACCCTTGGGCTCTGCAGAGCACCTATTTTATTTCTGCCTGACCACCCCAGCTCTTCTTATACCATGGACCATCCATGACCTGGCTACTCAAAGTATGGGCCACAGACCAGTAGCACCAGCATCATCTGGGAGACCAAGAAATGCTTTGACATGCCTTCACTCAACCCAGACCTGGTGAATCTGAATCTGCACTTGTGTGCGATCCCTAGGTGACTGGCCAGCATCTTACAGATGGAGAAGCACTGATATTTGTTGTTTAATATCCGTATTCTCCATCAGATTCATTTGTATAGGTTTTATCTCGACAATAACATTGCCTTCTTCTTGAGAAAGGGGACCAGACTAGGTCTTAAGTGTCTTGTACATAACAAACAACAGCACAGCATAGCACCAGGCACACAGTAGGTGCCTTCTGTGTTTTTTGTTGACCTGAACAATCTCTCCCATCTGCCTGGGGTGTAGAGATCTCAGGAGGCTGGACACAGAGTCAGGAAATCCTCAGCTTTGCCAACAGAACCTACAGCAGGCTGGCGCCTTGTTGACCAGGGGAAATCTCTTAGCTCCCAGCTGGGAGACTCCTGCAGCAGAATGAGCCTGGCAATGGGGAGAAGGCATGAGCGTCCTTCGTGGCTGACTCTGCGTCCCTGCTGTGGTAGACTTCTGCTCTCTTCCCACCTCCCTCTCATCCCCTGAGCCCTGAGCAGATGATAAAACTTGGTCCTTCAGTTGCTTTTTCTCTGAAATGAGAATGACAGTGTCAGCTCCATATACCTTCTGGGGTTACTTTGAGTTTGGGGGACCAAGAAGGCATTCACTAAATGCATTGAATTCAGTTCAGGTGAGATCACAGATGCCTAAGCTCTTTGCTACCCCTGGTCTTACTTAGATCTGAGGTCATTTTCACATTCTTCCCTTTCCCATTTTCTGGATGAGCAAACTGAGACCTTATGCTTTGCCCTGAGCTGCTAGGTTGTCCGTCAGATTTGAGCAGAAACAGTTTCCCCTGTTGCCATGGAAGAAGGGGCTTATCATAAAGGAACACAATGAGTGCTGCCCAGGCTGGAGCAGGGCGTCAGCCCGGCCAGCTCCTAATGGACAAGAAGATGAAGGTGGGACAGAGGACTAGAACGTTAAATCACTTTTCTAAAAAAGAAAAAAAGAAGCCTCTGCTCAACACGGGCGCATCACCCAGTGCTCATTAAATGTGTGGGCACCTTCACCGGAGGCCTGCGCTGTCTGGATGCTTTATCCTTCCCCCATAACCGTTAATCAGCCCACAGCGGCAGCACCAGCCCTGCGAGGGCTGGGTCTTGCCTGGCAGCCACAATCTGTTCCTATTTCATCTGAAAAAATAAAATGGATAGGATGTTGTATTTCTCCCCCACCCTCAGCATGAAAGAGTGGAGGATCAGAGCTGTCTCCCGCCCCCACCCCTTGATGAAAAATTAACCAGCTGCGCAGAGTGAATGAATCCCTGAGGGGGATGAGGTCTCTGATGTGAGCTGGGCGAGGTTCTGGAAGCTCCAAAACTTCTCCCCTGGTCTTCAATTCTCCAGCCCCCGATCCTTCCAGCGGTGCAGAGAGGTGTTGTGGCATGCTAATCGGCCACTCCCCTGCAGCCAGCCGTGCCCAGCAACTGGTGGAACTGAGGGGGCCCTGGTCAGGTTTCTTTTTTTTAAATTTCCGGTCAGGTTTTCGATGTGATGCAAGTCCTAGGATGCTTTGGGGGAAACAGAGTAGCTTGAAGCACACTCTTGTTTACTGCTGTCTCCATGTGCTCTTCGTTGGGCCTCCTGTAGACAGAGGCTGGGTCTTATTTGCACCTGAACCCCAGCACCTAACGGAGACTGATAAAGAGCAGTAACTGTCATAAAGGAAGGAGTGAGTGAGTGAGGAGGGCTTGACCAGGAGCCGAGAGTCTACCCACAGGCTCATCTCAGTCCTTGGGACACCAAGCATCCCCCCACACGGTCAGCCCAGCAGCATCTGCTCAGCAGTGTGGTCATAGGGAGCTTGTAGCTCATTCATTCTTTATTCTCATTATACATTCATTCAACAAACTCTGGGTTCATCCCAGTGCTGCAGATGCAGAGATAAAATACTCCTTCTCTGCCCTCAAGATGCTCACAGTGTGGTGGGGAAATGGCTCAGCAATCTGAAAACTGCAAGCCACATGGGGTAACAGCCTTGGCAGTGAATTCCTGAGCCACTTTGGGAGCCAGAGTAGGGTACTCAACTCCACTGAGGAAGCAAGGAGTCAGAGGGGATGTAGAGTGTGGGTAAGGATCTGACACCTGAGCTGAGCCTAGAAGGGTGAGTGGGAGTTAATCGGGAGATGCTGATAGGAGAGGGTGCTTCTGGCTGAGACAGAGGCAGGACTGAGCCCTCACAGCCTGTCGTGATAGGGAGTAGGGCACTGAGGGCATCTCTACCCACCTCTGAAGCTTCCCCAGTTTGCCCAGACCCAGGTCTGGCAGGATGGTGCCACAGAAAGAACTGGGGACGGGGTCAAGAGGCTTAGATCCATTCAGCCACACTTAGGTGTAAAGTCAGAGGCAGGACCCAAGATTCGCTCCCCCTCACCTCATGAGTTTACACTGGCCCTCTCCCAGGTACAGGGAGAAACTGGGAGGCCAGGCCAACAAGACTTTATTCTGATGCCCCTCAGCTTGGGACTCCTTCTCTTCCTTCCACTCTAGGCCAGTGAGGTGGGGCTGAGTGTGCTGCGTGACCTCCCAGGACCGAGGCACACACTGAGTCATCCTCTTAAACATTAGGCTAGCCATCACACAAAAAGATTGGGTGCTTCCTCAAGAAAACACATGTCGAATTACCATTTGATTACCAGCCGCTTCACTCCTCTATCTAAAACCAAAAGAACCAAAAATAGGAACTCGAACAGAGTCTTGCACACTCATATTCCCAGCAGCATTATTTGCAATAGCCAACAGGTGGAAACAACCCAAGGGTTCACTGCCAGAGGCACAGGCAAAGAAAATGTGGCACAGCCATACACTGGAACGTTATGCAGCCACAAAAGGGAACTCACTTTTGAGCCATGCTGCAACACAGATGAACCTCAGAAACACATGGTAAGTGAAAGGATCCAGACAAAAAAGACAAATATTACATGATTTTCACTTACATGGAATACCCAGGAGAGACAAATCCCCAGAGACAGGCAGCAGATTAGGGCAACTAAGGGCTGAGGGGAGGTGAGGACGGGGAGTTATCTCTATAAAGGCTGTGTAGTTCCTGTTTGGGGTGATGGAAAAGTTTCCAGAACAGATAGTGGTGATGGCTGCAAAACAACATGACTGTAATTATGCCACTGAGTTGCCCACTTAAAAATGGTTAAAATGGCATATTTTATGTATATGTTGCCACAATTAAAAAATAAATCGAGGCTAGCTTTTGCAGGGGACCAACAATCAATACTTTATGTAATGGCCCATCTCGGGCCTCCTCTCCAGCAGGCACCCCCCACCCCCTGCACCCTTAGGACTTCTCTCAGCACTGAGTTCTGCCAGGCTGGTGTGTTTCATTTTTGTTTTTATTTCCTGCATCTGCATCTGCTACCACCAGAATCTATTATTGCTCTCTGGGGCTCGTGCCCCTGACAGCGATTATTTGTACATGTAAATCAGAGAGTCAGGGACAAAGCTTTAATGACAGTCTCTTGGAGGTGGTGGTGGCAGCAGCAGCAGGAGAGGAATGAGTGGCGGCCCCCACTAGGTTCCCTCTGGAGTGGTGCTCAGGGGTAGAGTGGGGGTGAGGGGTCTGGCTCGACCTGGTGTAGGTTCAAGGAACTCTTTCTGGACATAATTTTGATTCTGGATTCTGGGGTCACTGCCTCTGCATTTTTTACAGGCAAGATTCATTAGTGAATCCTTGGCACCTGCTGCAAGATGGGGCACGAAGTGGGCACTGCATTCAGGACTGATGAAACTTTGCACATCTAGACATGCGGGGGAAGGGAGCTTTCATTCACGAGTCTAGGGGGCAACCATCTCTGTCTTCCTCTCTTCCCATTGCTCTCTGTCAGATTGCTGCAGTCCTGAGAGCAGGCCTGAGTTTTCCGAGGCCAAGGCTGCATTGCCTTATACCTGACACGCGCTTGCCCTAAAGAGAGGAAGTATGTGTGTTCAAAAATGGGGGGACACTTATCAACTCTTGATATGTGAGTGCAGCATGGAAGTGGGCGTCCTGGGAGAACCAAAATCTACAAAGTGGGAAACTGCGGATGTTATGGGGCCTGGCTTCTCTTTGGGGGGTGTGCAGTCAGACTGGACCACCTAAGCTTGTGTACAGACCGAGACGATGGGTAAAAAGCATTGTAGAGCATTCTGCTGTTTATGTCAAAAACATGCATGTTTGTATATGCATAAAACCTCCCAGGGAGGTAGGTGTGAAAATTACAGCAGTAATTGCCTCGGAGGGTGTGGTGGGGAATGGGGTGCTTCAGGGTCAGAAGTAGGATGAATATATATATATATATGTATGTGTGTTTATAGATGTGTGTGTATATGTGTATATGTTTATAATTTGCACTGTTTAAATTCTTTACCATATGCTTTTAATTGCCTAATCACAAAAACACATTTTTTTTTTTTTGAGACAGAGTAGCTGGGACTACAGGTGCCCACCACAATGCCCGACTATTTTTTTGTTGTAGTTGTTGTTTGGCAGGCCCAGGCCATGCCGGGTTCGAACCCACCAGCCCTGGTATGTGTGGCAGGCATTCTAGCTGCTGAGCTACAGGTGCCAAGCCACAAAAACAAAATTTTTTTAGGCCAATCTCACTGTTTTAGTGGGCAGGTGGATGCATAATGGGGTGAGTGAGTAAGATTTCGCTCAGATTTCTTTGGTCTTGGTGGTTTTTAGAAGGAGATTGGAATGGTAGGGAGAGAGAGAAGCCTAAGAGAGCGCTTCTCTTAGGTCCTGGGGGAGCTCACCCAAAGGTTCCGTGTTACTTGAATTTCTTTCTTGGGAAGAGATCTTCCTCTGTCTGGTCTCCTGGACAGACATCCAGGTCTTGCATTTGGCAGCTTTGCCCTCTTGCTCGCTGGGCATCCGTGTTGTTATAACTCAAGCCTGTCCGGAAGACATGCCTATTTGTCTTTGCAAATCTCGTCTCTTTCACCTCTGGGAAGAATCTGTTCTCCTTGGTGAGGAGCCTCGCTTGAAGTTCCTTTTTGTTTGCTAGTTGGCACAGACACACACACTCACTCTTTATCCCTGGGGAAATACAACATCTCCCATTTCCCACTTACCTCGTACTCAAATGTCTTCAAAATGGCTCTGGATATTACCTTTAATCTCATTTCCCCCACCATTGATTGAAGGAAGGAAAAAAAGAGAGAGAGAATGTTTCAGAACATTTGGAGCAATGGAAAACTGCGTTAGGAAGGAAGTCGTCTCCCCAGCTGAACTCTGTAGTTCGCTGCCACTAATGTTATAATAATATTTTGCTTAAATAACAAAACTTCCTAACATCACTATTCTACTTAACTTGTAATTTCAGACAATTATTTCCATGTTAACTAGAGGAAATTAACACAGTAGACAGACACTCACATGATTGCTGCTTGAAGTTGTTCTTAATATTTCTGTTCAGGAGCTACTTTTGATTGTATCGCCGCTTCCCCAAGTTATTTACGGGCTGTCTCCTTTGGGCCTGACAGTGAGCTACGGGATCTTATGGAGCTTAAAGTCCATAAGAGCAAGGCTAAAAAGCTGTGGCAGACATTCCATAGCCAGGTGGCCAGAAGAGAGACACGAAAGGAACCGACTTATGTATAAAAAGAAAGGAGACGTCAGTGCCAAGTGGAGAAGCTGGGCGAAGTCAGGCTGGTGGAGAAAGCGGGCGTGTGACTGGGCTGTAGAGGACCCAGGGCGGTGGGTGAGGAGACAGGAAGGGTGGAGAGGCATGGCAAGGGCATTGCCAGTGAGGAAGAAGACGTGAGCCAGCTCTCCATGGTAGAAAGGTTAACATGTGTGTAGGACACGGTGGGGTAAGATGGAAAAAGTGTGGGTGGGAGAGTAAAAAAGGCCTGAGCATGCTATTTTTATGACTTCCAGTCAACACTCTTACTGAGATCCATGCGAGGCTATTACGGGTATGACATGAGCTAGCAAATGGCACATCCTAGATGCCCAGCAATTGCTAGCACCCTTCACCACTGGCCTCAGGGTGGAGCGTTAGGGTCCTCTAAGAGTGAGGAGTAAGATGCAATTATGGGGAGAAGTAGTCACCAGGCTAAAGAACTGGAACTCTGCCTTTTCAGGCACGAGAGCCACTGGGGTTTTTGGACCGAGAAGTGAAATAGTAAAGGTGATGCTTTAGTAGGACCGATCTGGCCGTGGCCTTCAGGAGGACTGAGCAGACAGCAAAGCCAGAGGCAGGGCTGCCGACCTGCCACATTTGCTCATGAGAGGAGCCAGCTGAGCGTGAATCTAGGGTTTGAAAACAGTGTTGGGACAACCATGATGCCCCTGACGAAAACAAGTGAGGCAGGATGCCAATCTGAAAGAGGGGGAAGGTTCTAGCACAGCTTGAACAGGACATGACAGCTGAACGTCCAGAGGAAATGAAATTCCTGGGGAGAGAAAGGTCAGCTCTGGAGACAGACTTGAGAATCCTGCTTTCAGGTGGATCAAATCCATACATGTGTGTGCTCACGTACACACGTACACATGGGGGGGGGGCTGAGGACACAGTGGGCTGGGGGATGCAGTGTCGGGGGTCACAGAAAAGGGTAGATGCTCAAGTCAGCTGTGACTGTGCATTAAAAGACAATAATGTCTGAGACCAGGTCACTGGATTTGGCAAGAAGGTGGCCTTCCAGAAAGGAAGTTTCAGATTGGCCCCTTCCTGGCCATCCATTACCTGTCTTAGTCGTTATCAGTAGGGGTTGGGCTTCGGCTCCTTTATTCTTTCACAGGTGGCATCTGCTGTCTTTCCTCGTTAGGTACCACGTGTAGTCTGCCCTAAGATGTTTCAAAGCTCTTTGAGAACATTCCTCTGTTCTCTCCACCCCATACCACCCACCACGCGGAAGGCGGCCTTTCTATCTCAGGAAAGGGAAAATCCATGCTTCCAGTTGCTCGGTCATCCTAACGCCTCTCTTTCTCGCACACTCTCCACCCGTGTCTTCAGAAACCTCGGCAGACCCAACTTCCCCCTCTGCCTCCTCTGTTCTCGCTCTAGCCCAAGTCCCTGTTGTCCCCTGCCTGGATTATTCTGCAGCCTCCTAACCTCTCACCCTGCTCCACCCTTCCCTTTCAGTCTGTGCTCAACTTAGCGCCCAGAGTCTCCACTGAGATGAAAAGCAGATCATGTCCCTAGTTTGTTCAGAGGATTCCAGTGTCTTCCCTGTTCATCCAGCACCTTCCCTGTGGCCCACTGACCCTCCTGGATCTGGATCTCTGCTGGTTTGGCCACATCACTGGCCATCTCTGCTCCAGCCACAATGACCTCCCTGCTGTGCCCCCAACACATGACTCCTTTCTCGTACGTGCCCACCTTGGTCCTCTCAAGTCTCTGGTTTACTGTCACCCAACCAACGTGGTCACCTAACTACTTGACATAATAGAGCAACTCCTCCCCTCCTGACTCCTGGCGTGCTCAATCCCTTTTATTCTAGCTTGTTTTCACCACAGCTCTTGTCTCCATCTGGCATACTATATGCATTTACTTGTTTATTTATTATCTGTCTCTCCCAATTAGAAGTATGTTCTATGTGGTGGTGGGGGAGTCTGTTTTGTTCATGGCATTGAATCCTTTGCCTGGAACAGTGCCTGGCACAAAGTAGGTGATTACTAAATACGAATTGCATGAAAAAAACTGAAACTGACATTTATAGGGCGCTTACTATGTGCTGGTTATGACATAAACACTTGAGCTTATGTTATATCATTTACTCCTTGTAACAATCTTTTGGGTATTATTCTTCCCATTATATAGATAAGAAAACAGATAAATAGAGAGATGATCCATGTTTATTTATTTAATCAGAGGGTTCACAATGGAGGCAGACAGCAAGGAGTAGATCATTCGACTTCTGTTTGCTCTCATTCATTCATCCCTAAAATACTTGTTGAGCCTCTGAGTATGTCAGGCACTCTGCTAGTTTTTGGGGATCTAAAATGGAATAGAAAACCATTCTTGATCTCTGTCTAGTGATGTCAACAGCCATTGAAACCAAAGCTTAGAGCATGTGGTAAATGCTGTAATAGAGTAAGGAACATCAAGTCAGGAAGAGCAGGTAGAAGAGTGCTTCATTCAGGAGGAGTCAGGGAAGGCTCCCTGGAGGAGGTGATGTTTGAAGTGAGTCTGCAAATGAATGCTGTGCATTCAAGCAAATTGGCTGTCCCTGGAAGGATAAAGGCTCAACTCTTGAGTTTGACACATGGGCCTCTGCCTGCCTCACTAGCCTCATCTATGCCACGGCTTCATCATAAACACAGGCTTCTCACTGTGACCTGCATGCACTGCACTGCTTCCTGCTCGTGCAAATGATATTTCCTCTGTCAGGGAAGAGGAAATATCCCGTCCCTCACCACGTTCTTATTTTCTGAGGCTCAGCTCAGGGTCATCCTCTCCCCAGGATAAACCTTCTGTCTGCCTTTGAGCCCCATCTTATCCTCCTTGTAGATAAGCTCATTGTCACATTTCGGTAACTGTAACCCTTCTGAGGATAAACAGTCGTGATCACCTTTGCTGGTGTGTGACATCGTGGGACCTGTTACATAGTGGACATTGAACATATGACTGTCGAACTGAACTGAACCTGTGCTTGAGGGGAAAGGAGAGCTTTGGGGGGAGGACGCAGCCACAGCGAGGGTACTCAGGAGAAGCTGAAGTGAGGTTAGTGACCCTCAGGATGTTGCATTAAGGAAACAGGCAGAGGCTGTTAGGAGCCCGGGCTATGGAGTAGGCAGGGGTTATAGCTGGGGGTCAGGAGACCTTGAAAAGCAAAGCACTGGGCTGAGTGACATTCCTGTGGCTCATCTAGTGCATGACTGTCCACATCAGGCCCACGTGGGGCACCTTGGAAGCAGCACGTTGGTCAGGGCTATAGGAGCATTGGTTCCTCCCTTCTGCTCACCAGGGCTACCTTACCCCTCAGCCTGGCCACCTGAATGGAGGGCTGTCTCTGATCTGACTTGAGCTCTGAAGTGGCAGCTGGAGGGTCAGCCCTGACTCTAGGGTGGGTAAAGCAGAACTTCTGCCTCCTTTCCTGTTCCCTTAACCCACTGTGTGCAGGCACAGCTCTGGGGCCCAAAAAAGACCAAAGCTTAGCAGTGTTGGGTACCAGATGAGTACTTGGAATGAATGAATCAATTCATTAATTCAAGGGGTGTCAGAAGAGGACAAGCTGTGGCCTCAGATTTTGATTCCTGACCTTTGACTCCCAGGGTCTCCTCAGTTCATGTCATGCGGCTGTGGGGTGGCTATCCCTGTGGAGGAGGGGAGCCGGCCAAGGCCAGAGCCAAGGGCAGGGTGATGGAGGGAAGGTGTGCTTGACCAGATCTGTAGTACTTTAGATACGGGTAGTACTACATCCTTGTGACCTCAGGCCTCTGGTATGGCAAGTGTGAGAGGGGATGGGAAGAGGGTGACGTGAGTGGTTCACACCATGGCTTTGGAATGGCATCTCTGGAGAATCTGCTTTAAAAAGAACAAAGGGGCGTGGCGCCTGTGGCTCAAAGGAGTAGGGCGCCAGCCCCATATACCAGAGGTGGCCAAAAACTGCAAAAAAAAAAAGAGCAAAGGGGCCAAGCCTGGAGACTTCCCTTTTCCACTCCCCTTTATCCCTCCTTTGACCACTCCCTACCAGACCAATAATAATGACAATAATAATAATACTGTAGCAAAAGCAGCTGGCATTATGCTGAACAAGTCACATGTGTTGTCCCATTTAATCCTACCCAGGGGTCATATTATTATTATCTCGTTTTACACATGAGGCCATTGAGGGATAGAGAGGTTAAACAGCTTCTAGTTCGCAAGTAGTAGAATGAAGATGAAAACCCTGTCACTGGCCGGGTGCGGTGGCTCATGCCTGGACTCCTAGCACACTGGGAGGCAGAGGCAGGTGGATCACCTGAGCTCAGGAGTTTGAGACCAGCTTGAGCAAGAGCGAGACCCTGTCTCTTCTAAAAATAGAAAAACTAGCTGGGGCTCAGCGCCTATAGCTCAACTGGCTAAGGCGCCAGCCACGTACACCTAAGGTGGCGGGTTCAAATCCCCAGCCCGGACCCGCCAAACAACAATGATGGCTACAACCAAAAAATAGCCGGGCATTGTGGCGGGCGCCTGTGGTCCCAGCTACTTGGGAGGCGGAGGCAAGAGACTCGCTTGAGCCCAGGAGTTGGAGGTTGCTGTGAGCTGTAATGCCATGGCACTCTACCCAGGGGGAC
>CAUYTI010085002.1:0-10419 GCA_963575145.1 Galago senegalensis
GTGGTCCCAGCTACTTGGGAGGCGGAGGCAAGAGACTCGCTTGAGCCCAGGAGTTGGAGGTTGCTGTGAGCTGTAATGCCATGGCACTCTACCCAGGGGGATAGCTTGAGGCTCTGTCTCAAAAAAAAAAAAAAAAAAAAGGTATATGAAGCATGGGTTTGAGACCAACCTGAGCAAAAGAGAGATCCCATCTCTACTAAAATAATAATCATAATAATAATAATAATAGAAAAACTAAGGCAAACAGATGGCTTGAGCCCAAGAGTTGGAGGTTGCTGTAAGGTATGATGCCACAGCACTCTACTCAGAGGGATAGCTTGAGATTCTGTCTCAAAAAAAAAAAAAGAAAGAAAGAAAGAAAAAGGTATATGAAGAATTGGGTGGCACCTGTAGCTCAGTGGATAGGGTGCTGGCCCCATATACCAAGGGTGACGGGTTCAAACCCAGCCCCAGCCAAACTGAAAAAACAAAAAGTAGCCCGGCATTGTGGTGGACGCCTGTAGTCCCGGGTACTTAGGAGGCTGAGGTAAGAGAATTGCCTAAGCCCAAGAGTTGGAGGTTGCTGTGAGCTATGACACCACAGTACTCTACCAAGGGTATCTCTAAAAAATTCTAGAGACAGAATTTTTTTTTAGATTCTGTCTCTAAAAAAAAAAGAATTGGTAGTCAAAGAGTTGAGAATTGTTAGGGCTATGGAGTAATCCTCATCAATTATTATTTTGTTTTAACTAAATCATCTTCATCGTTAAAAAAAAAAAGTCCTTAGTATAAAGGGTATAAAGTAAAGTGATGACAAACTGTTCTTAGGAATATTGGTTGTAAAAACTGGAAACAATGAAATTACAAATAGTGGTTATATTGCAAAACTATGTAGCAATGAATACATGAGTACAAATAACACTATAGATAATTCTGACAAATGTAATGTTCACTGAAAAGAAAATCAGACACAGGAAATAAAATTGATATAATGCCCTTAAATAGGCCAAATTAATCTATACTGTCAGTATTCAGTGTTTTTCCCCCCTTTGGGTGAAGAGAGCGTCAATAGGATACAAAGGCAGGGACATGCTTAGGTGTGGTCAAAAAAGTGTGTTCCTCTTGTGAAAAAGGTATAAAATCATTGCTCTATATACTTAAAATCTGTGTGCTTTTGTGAATGTAAACTATACTTTAATCAGAAGTATATTTTTTAACATGAAAGATACTGCCAACTTTCCAGACCACCCTAACTTCCAGTTTTAATTCCTAGAGTAAACAGTAGATTAGCAGTATGTTGTCCATCATTTCTGTTCACAAACTGTTCTAGACAAAGTATTGTTTGAGGTGCTATGCCAAATTTTACTTCTGTTCAGTAGAAGTTAACCATATGGTTAGTCAATGTAAATAAAAACAGAAAATAGGAGAAAAATAACCCCCCAAATAATGCAGATTCATTTCCTAGAGTTTAATTAGGAATGCATCCCTTGATAGGGTACATGTTACTCAAGAGACATACCTCTTATTCTCGCTCACATAGAGAAGAGGAAGGAGGTGACCACACATAAGTGAATGACAAGATTAGAGACTAAATTGACAACTAAGGAAAAGAAGACATTGCATGAAACTACCAGCTCACGCCGCATGATAAAAAGTGGGGCATCCTGTGTTTTATAAATCTTTGCCAAAACATGAGCAGAGCTTTCATATAACCTGTAGTCCTCAGAACCACTTCAATTATATCTCATAGCTTACCCTAGTGACAACATAGGTGGTGAAAAGAATAAGTACATTCTAATTCCTGGATCTTTATTTTTTTTGAGACAGAGCCTCAAGCTGTCACCCTGGGTAGAGTGTCGTGACATCACAGCTCACAGCAACCTCCAACTCCTGGGCTCAAGCCAGTGTCCTGCCTCCGCCTCCCAAGTAGCTGGGACTGCAGGCACCCACCACAACGCCTGGCTATTTTTTGGTTGCAGCCGTCATTGTTGTTTGGCGGGTCAGGCTGGATTTGAACCCACCAGCTCAGGTGTATGTGGCTGGCGCCTTAGCCACTTGAGCCACAGGCACCGAGCCTAATTCCTGGATTTTTTTTTTTTTTTTTTTTGAGACAGAGCCTCAAGCTGTCCCCCTGGGTAGAGTGCCGTGGCATTACAGCTCACAGCGACCTCCAACTCCTGGGCTCTAGCGAGTCTCCTGCCTCCGCCTCCCAAGTAGCTGGGACCACAAGCGCCCACCACAATGCCCGGCTATTTTTTGGTTGCGGCCGTCATTGTAGTTTGGCAGTCCCGGGCTGGGGATTCGAACCCGCCACCTAGGCCGGTTGAGCTATAGGCGCCGAGCCTAATTCCTGGATCCTAATGAAATGATACTGCCATGAACAGCAAGCAAGAAAACAAAAGTATTGTGCAATAGGGAACAGTTTTGCAAAACAAAGAAGCAGAGTAGCAATTATCCACAAAATCTTTAACTAGAAATTGGAGCAAAAAAAAAAATTAACTTATAACAAATAAGCACAGAGATTTTTCAGAAAAACAAAGAAATAATTATTAATATATCATCTCTGAGTACAGACAGCAACATTAACATATTCTAATGAACAAATAAGTACATTGTTCTTTCCGATGTGAGGGTTAATGTTGTATTTAGGTGGCCATTTGTATGTTTATCAAATTCTATTTTTATGGCTACCAACAGAGAACCATCTTAGAAAACAATCCTCTCAAAATGAGGATCCTTTACACTGAAGTTCAATTTTGCACTCCTTAAGATGACAGCTGGTGCATGGTTCCTCTGAGTGTCCAATTTACCATTTTTAGTAGAGGAAGTTTCTTCAAAATTAATTATATATGTTTCTTTTAGTCTCCCAAGGATTATGAAAGAACACTGAATTTTATACCCAATACCAGCACTGTCCTAAAAACAATGGACCAGAATGGTTCAAAATACTTGATGACTCAGATTTAAAGCACAGCATGTTGGCATTAGAAAGAGAATTCAGACATCACAGAGTGGCACTTATTCAATATGGCCTCCCATTATCTGTTCCTCCTTCTCTTGATAGCAGCACCTTACTTTTCCTTTGAATAAGTACCCTCTTCTATATTGAGTTCCTGTGCTTCATTCTCTTACTAGAGTCCAGGCGTTTGCACATCACCCAAGATTAACAATAAACATATCCCATTTCCCTGGATCTAGTGATCATTCCAAAGATGAGCACATGTCTCACCTTAGGCCAACAAGAGTCAATCGTAGAATTTTTAGCTAAAATCATAGCTAACTCCTTCCATTGGAGTTATTAAAATATAAGAAGATAATCTAGAGTTGTGAAAGACTAGCACATGACTATGACGGCCTGCTTGAACACAAAACCAGCCCCAATAGAGAAGCAGAGATAAGAATTGCATGGTATCTTGATGACCTCATTGTGAGCTTGAATCCAAATGCATCTTTAAAAATAATGCTGGTATAGACTAAATTGTGTTTCCTCAAAATTCATATGTTGAAGCCCTAATCCCTAATATGAGTGTATTTGAAGAGAGAATCTTTAAAGAGATAATTAAGGTTAAATGAGGCCACAGGGGCTCAGTGCCTGTAGCTCAGTGGTTAAGGTACATACACGGGGGCTAGAGGTTTTAAACTAGGCCTGGGCCTGCTAAACAACAATGACAACTACAACAACAGCAACAATAATAGCCAGGCGTTGTGGTAGGCACCTGTAGTCCTAGTTACTTGGGAGGCTGAGTCAAGAGAATCGCATCAGCCCAAGAGTTTGAGGTTGCTATGAGCTGTGACACCACAGCACTCTGTAGAGGGTGACATAGTGAGACTCTGTCTCAAAAAAAAAAAATGAGGCCATAAGGTGGGACCCTAACCCCAGAAGACTGGTGTCATAAAAAGAGGAAGACACCAGGGATATGCACAGAGAAAAGGCCATGTGAAGACATAAAGTCAAAATGTGGCTGTATTTGGAGATAGGGCCTCTAAAAAGGCATGTAAACTAAAATGAAGCCATTAGGGGGGCCTCTAATCCAATTTGACTGGTGTTGTAAGAAGAAAAGGCTAGGACATGCAGAGAAGCACAAAGGTATATACTCAAGAGAGCAGCGAGAGGGCAGCCATCCACAAGCAGGAGAGAGGCCTCAGGAGACACCAAACATGATGACACCTGGATCTTAGACTCCCAATCCCCAGAACTGTAAGAAATAAATTTTGATTATTTAAGCCACCCCATCTGTGTATTTTGCTATGGCAGCTGAAACAAACTAAGACAAGTACCTTTCTGCTTACAAAGGTCAATATGTTACCCTTTTTGTACAATATAATTTGGACTGGAGTTATGACTCTTTTATCATAGAGACATAATTGCTTCATATGGTACCAGTAATATGATATTAAAAATAACATACCCGGGTGGCACCTGTGGCTCAAAGGAATAGGGCGCCAGCCCCATATACCTAGAGGTGGCAGGTTCAAACCTGGCCCTGGTCAAAAAAAATAAAAAATAACATACCCAGCTGGACACAGTGGCTCACACCTATAATCTTAGCACTCTGGGTGGAGGCCAAGGCAGCAGGATCACTTAAGCTTAGGAGTTCAAGACCAATCTGAGCAAGAGTGAGACCCCTATCTCTACTAAAAATAGAAAAATTAGCCAGGAGTCATGGCAAGTGCCTAGAGTCCCAGCTACTGAGGAGGCTGAGGCAGGAGGATCATTTAAACCCAGAAGTTTGAGGTTACTGTGAGCTAGGCTAACACCAGGGCACTCTATCCTAGATGATAGAGTGAGACCCTTAAATAAATAAATAAAAATAAAAACAGACACTAAAATGTGGAATTGGCTAATGGAGGTGAGTTGTAAGGTAACCAGAATTCCCCACTCTCCAGATAGGAATGATTACCAATTTCTAGATTTGGGTAAACCAAGTGCCTGGGTAAACTACTAACTATTTTACCTTGGACTCTCCATATATCAAACAAACAAGGCTGGATGTAAAGTCTAAGAAGAAAGAGGCAAACTTTGCTTGTAGCCAGCTTATACAGCTTTGCCCCTGGTTAACAATCCAAGATGGCTGGGAGTCTTGGCTTCCTGGGATGAGAATGTCCAAATTCTATACGCCAAGCTAAAGAGAATGCTAACAAAACCAGGATACTAATACCCACAGATCACTCCCAGTCACTTCCTGTTATTCATTCCTTGGCTGACAAAAGAGACAACAAAGAGCCAGTCAAAAGAATGTAGCCAGAAAAGAAGGGATTAATTCACTCTGGCTCCCCACATCTACCTCCTATAGGGCCATGAGAGAGGGGCCCAACCACCAAAGTTTGTTCTAAGAGAGAAGAAAATAGAATTCTGGTTTTGTTCACAACCTCAGGGAATGTGAATGAGGGAAAAAAAGTACTAATATTATAAGTGAGTTGTATTGCCTTAGAAACCCTAAGACTAGCAAACAAAGCCCTACAATCACTCAACATCTAAGGTAATTAATAGCTAAACCCTGCAAACTTTCCCCAAAGGGATTTAACTGCTAAAGCAAAAATGGGGGAGGGAAGGTTTGACCCTAATGACTACCTAAGATGTGGCCAAATAGGACAATGGCTGTGGAGAAAGGGAAGCCTTTCAGATAGCAGAGGCCATGGCAATCAGATTAGTTGACCAAGGAACTCATCTAGGGCAAGGATTTCTGCTCTTTCTATTCTCCATCATGTTCTGTACACCAAAGATCAGTAGTCATTACATATTGTCTCCCTTTCGTCTCATTTATTTATTTATTTATGACACCTGGATCTTAGACTCCCAATCCCCAGAACTGTGAGAAATAAATTTTGATTATTTAAGCCACCCCGTCTGTGTATTTTGCTATGGCAGCCGAAACAAACTTAGACAAGTACCTTTCTGCTTACAAAGGTCAATATGTTACCCTTTTTGTATAGCTTCTAACATACCCTTTTTGTATGTTAGTTTAGCTTCTCTTTGGCTGAACCCATCCCTTTCTTCTTTTTTGAACGTGATAGTTTTTTATTGTGGTAATTCTCTTTTCCTTTCATAATTGTGCAATAGATGTGTTGGGATGGTCCAATACATTATTTAACTGTAGCTTCCAAAATCACAAGGTGATATCTCTAAGTCCAAACAAGAGGAATTCATGGGTTCGAACTCAGTTGGGGCCTGCTAACAATAATGTCAATTACAACAAAAAAATAGCCAGGCATTATGGCAGGCACCTGTAGTCCCTGCTACCTGGGAGGCTGAGGCAAGACAATTGCTTAAGCCCAAGAGTTGGAGGTTGCTGTGAGCTGTGACGCCACACACTCTACCCAGGGTGACATAGTGACACTCTATCCCCAAAGAAAAAAAGGAATTCATGAGACCTGGATATTGTGAACTTTGAGCTGAGGAAGTAACTAAATGGCAATTTGAGTTATTTTCCCTTGGACAGGGTACTTAGTGTTTTATTTATGTGAATGGTTGCATGTTTAAATGGGGGACCAGGACACTCAATAATGATGACAGCATCTCATTCCTTTTTGCCATCTCTAAATCTTCCTCCCCACTCTCAGAATCTGTACTTCAAGTGAGGTTTCCTTGAGGTTTCTTCCCTTGGAGACCCGCTCCACAGCAGGCATTTGACCTAAGTCTGGCCAAGAATATATCCCATCCACCCAGATGTCATTAGTTCAAGTCTGAGATATGCCTGGAATGGACTTTCTCTCTAACAATGGGTAGTGAATCTCTCCTTCTGCTATAGTGCTTAGCTGTCAAAACGTGAGTCTAGAACTGCAGGCACATAGGAACAGCCTGCTTCCGAACGAAGCCATAAGGAGGAAAGCACAGCCAAGAGCTGGAAGGAGAACTTGAGTCTTAACGAAGTTGTTTCAACTCCAAAATCTAGCTGTGACTGAAGCAATTTTACTCCTGAACTGTTCAATTACATTAACCAACATATTCTCTTTTTCTTTAAGTCCATATACTCTCAACTAAAAAGAGTTTTGAGTACAAAGCCATATACTAGGTATATTAGGTAGAGCTCCCAGCCAACGTAGGAATACCTCAGAAACAGCACCAACATGAGATCAATCAATGCTGCTCCAGCATGTGAGCACCGACACTCAAAGTTTGCATGCCCAGAGTCAAGATGGAACTCTTCAAGCTGAGAGTTGGTGGGGTCAGCAGAGCATCACTAAGAGAAACTGTAAGGGAAGGATTGAAATCCAAATATGACTAACTGGTCATGATTTCTAGTACTGGTTATTGGTCCATGAGATACCCATGAATCAAGTACACCAACTATCTCCTGAGCATATATGGAAGAATATTCTAGGTTTGGCAAATAAAAAACAACGATTGTGATAGGATCAAGTGTACCTGCCCAAATAAACTTGCCCCACCCAGGCAGGATCAGGTTCATGGCCTGCCCAGGCAGGGTCAGACTCATGTCCCTCCCAGGAAATAAGAATGCCACCAATTGCTGCCCTCCCTGACCCTTTAAATCCCCATCCGCCATAACCCCCGTGTGGAATTCTTTCTTGATTTCACCCCACCTGCATCCAGGTGGAAATAAAGACCACATGATTTCTACAGAACAGGGATTCTGTTTTCCCTTGTTTCGCGCCTTGGAATAATCTTTTATCCTTGGGTCCAGAACCTTTCAGATTGTTCCACCTCTAAGATAATTCTCAAATCCATATCATTGAGCTAACAAGAAGTGAGCTTCAACACGGTGCAGTCATTGAAGAGAACGCCTCCTTTAAACCTCTCTCAGATGTAATCATAGCGGGAACAGGAGGCAGAGCCTGAAACATCAAGATTTGAAGACCAAAACTAACTAAGTATGAAAGTTCTTACTCTCTACTACCCTTTTCCAGCAGTATATGTTACATGCTTTAAATACCATGACCCGCTATGGGTTTTTTTCCCATGTTTCTATTTCTAGTAGAAAACTTTTATTGTTGTTATTCTGTTTTCCCTTCTTCATTGTATGTTTGGCCTCTTGAGGAAAGTTAAACTTCTATTTAGCTTTGGGTCATCGGACTAGACGGACTGGCCTGGAAGGAGCATATATCTTCCAGAAATCCTGTCCTGGAGCTGTTTGCAGCAACTAGGTATGAAGGTGATAAAATGTGC
Organism: Galago senegalensis; assembly: GCA_963575145.1. Taxonomy (NCBI): domain Eukaryota; kingdom Metazoa; phylum Chordata; class Mammalia; order Primates; family Galagidae; genus Galago; species Galago senegalensis. The sequence continues at coordinate 8,105 of CAUYTI010085002.1, forward strand.
TTGGGCTATATTGTGATGGTTATGTAATGTTAGGTGAGAGTCTTTCTGAATGGCACAAATGATAAAGACAGTGTGTATGTGTGTACATGCATGCATGTACGTGCTCATACAGGGCACAAAGGATGGTAACAGCAGAAAGCCACTGTCACTACCTTTTTTATCCAGGGTGCTTTTCCACATTGTTTCTTCTGGAAAGGGCACTCCCTTCAGGGGTTTCCTCTCTCAGTCAACGGGCTCTGAGAAAAACTGCTAATTACAGCATCAGAGGTGGCATTAGACTTAGACTGGAAGGAGCATAGTAACTTTCTTCCTGGCATTGTGGATTAATCTGTGGGTAGATCCAATAGGATTTAATCAGAGTCTTCCCTGGCGTTGACAAACTGACATTGTAAGAGAGATGCTTTCGTTTCTACTTTTTCAACCAGTAGAATGTAAATCTTAGGCAGTACGGAATATGGAGGAAGCTCAAATGCAATTAGAGAAGGACCAGCAAGCCAAGGGAAGATATTGTTTCAAGAGATGAGGGAGGGAAAGATGAGAGAGAGAGGAGAGAGAGAAGGGGGAGGGAGGAAGGGGGAGAGAAGAGAAAAGCTAATGGAAGTATTTGGAACATTGGGTCTGACTGTGTTTGAAGCAAACCTTACCCCTAGACTTCTGTACTACTCAGGCTTTTCTTGCAACAATCCTGTATCACAAACAACCCTAAAACTCAGTACCTTAGAAAAATATTTATTTTTCATTCACAGATCTGCTGGTCAGCTGTAAGTTAGTAGGACTCTGCTGGGTTGGAACAGACTTTCAGCTCTAAGTCTTAATCAGTTGGCTCTCTGTGTGTTCTTTCTAGGATTCATGCTGAGAAGCCTTGGATCCCTAAAATGAGCCATTCTCATGACAAAAGTCAGAAGCTCCAGGGGTGAGCAGAAAAAAAGCAAGAACTCTTTAAAGCCTCCACTTCACTTGTTCTTGGGTTGTGGGGTTTTTTTGTTTTTGTTTTTAGAGACAGAGTCTCACTTAATTGCCCTCGGTAGAGTGCCTTAGCCATCTGTCCCAGCCCCCAGCAACCTCCAACTCCTGGGCTTAGGCAATTCTCTGGCCTCAGCCTCCGAGTAGCTGGGACTACAGGCACCAGCCAGAACACCTGGCTATTTTTTTTTGTTGCAGTTTGGGCGGGGCCAGGTTTGAACCACGATACCCTCAGTATACGGGGCTGGCACCCTACCCACTGAGCCACCGGCGCTGCCTGGGTTTTTTGTTTGTTTGTTTGTTTGTTTGAGATAGGGTCCCTCTCTGTCACTCCAGTTAGAGTGCAGCGGTGTCATCGTAGCTCACAGTAACTTCAAACTCCTGGGGTCAAGTAATCCTCTTGTTGCAGCCTCTCCAGTAGCTGGGAGTACAAGAGTGAGCCTCTACACCCAACTAATCTTTACATTTTTTGTAGAGACAGTGTCTTGCTCTGGCTCAAGCTGGTCTCAAATTCCTGGCCTCAAGTGATCCTCCTGCCTCATCCTCCCAAAGTGTTAGAATTATAAGCATGAGCCACCGTGCCTGGCCAAGACTCCAGTTGTAACTCACACAGCACCATTTCCATGCACATTCCACTGGTCAACAGCCATGTCAAAAGGCAGTGGGTAGGAAAATACACTCTGTCTACAGTGAGGCCATGCTAAGGATGGAGAGAAAAGAAAATTAGAAACGAGCTGGGCACAGTCTCACTTTTTCACCATGGGTAGTGCTGTGGCATCATCATAGCTCACTGCAACCTTAACCTTCTGGGCTTGAGATGCCACATCCAACCTGAATTCAGTCTCTAGCACTAGCTACTAAATAAATTAATACTGTCCCATCCCATGGCCACTAAAATTGATCCAGCTAAGAGTAAAAAATCCAAATAGTTGATAAAAGTCTTCTAACAAGATTTGTAAAACAGAGCAAGAAGAGAAGATCCCTATCTTTCCGAGCATGAAGCTGTGAAGATGTGATCCAGCCTCATCAAAAACCTAACTACAGAAATGAAGTACACATGTAGAGAGAAGTGAGATCAAAAAAAGAAAGAGGGCTCAGGCTCAGCGCCTATAGCTCAACCGGCTAAGGCACCAGCCACGTACAACTAAGGTGGCGGGTTCAAATCCCCAGCCCGGACCTGCCAAACAACGACAGCTGCAACCAAAAAATAGCCGGGCGTTGTGGCGGGCGCCTGTGGTCCCAGCTACTTGGGAGGCGGAGGCAAGAGACTCGCTTGAGCCCAGGAGTTGGAGGGTGCTGTGAGCTGTAATGCCACGGCACTCTACCCAGGGGGACAGCTTGAGGCTCTGTCT
>CAUYTI010085004.1:0-23644 GCA_963575145.1 Galago senegalensis
AGGGTACAAGTGAATCTTTCTAAGAGTAGAATATGATTGTCTTAACACAATAACTAAGAAAATGACATGAAGGCTATGTTAACCAGTTTGATGAAAATATTTCAAATTGTATATGAAAACACCACACTGTACCCCAGAATTTGCATTAATGTACACAGTTATTATTTAATTAAAAAAAAAAGAAAGCACACTCCTCTTATTTTCAATTTTGGTGCTGGTCTCTCCTTAGCTATGAGGTCTTTGAGGGCAGAGAACATGTATTACTTGACTCACACAGTATTTAAGCACCCTATAACAATTGAGTCAAATAACTGATTATTGTAAACAGGATACCAGATTCCTACCTTTAGTGTTTTGTCAACGTACAATATATTGAAATGAGATTTGGATGTAGGCAGTTATGAGTGAAGCTGTTTTTCATTTGAAGGAAATAGATGCCACGTTCAGAGAGAAGTTGCGTATTTCTGACTCACAGTTGGGACACCACGGCCTTACAACCCACTGTAATCACGTTAGTAGGAAGAAGAGCTGATAGGTCCCTGAAATTATGTATCATAGGTTTCTGTAAGTGTGATTGTTCTTCTGAAAAGAGATAAATTCTCCAAATCTACTGCCTTGTGGTTTATTGCGTTTTAGATCCTCTATGCTTAAACTGTGAAAACCTGACAAGAAAGTACGCTGGTTGAACCTCAGTTTAATTAAACCTATGGAACAGCAAGGTATAAAAACCTGATTTTTAAACATTTTAAAAAATGGTGAGATTTTAAAGCCTTCCGAGTATATAACTAAAGTTTTGATCACGTTGAGCTATGTTGATTACTCCTCATCTTGTCTCTTGGAATCATTAAAACCTAAAACGTGGAAAATGATTAAAATGAATAAAGTGAACGGCATGCTACACTCTCTGGACCTTCCTGTGTGTGTACGATTTTTTTTTTCATGCATTTGATCTGCTGGCTTTATATTGCAGTAAAGATTGGTGTTAGTCTACAAGCAATCTTTCAAACCAAAATAATGAAAAGTGGAAGAAATTACATCCTCAAAGTTAAATCGTAGCCTCCTCATAAGGATTATTCATATTTTATAAAATGTTACTCTATTTGTTCTGGGTCTTAGCACTGTTATTATAAAATTGTCTGTTCAAATTTATAAAGATATTAGTGAAAGTAATATCCCCAGAAAATGTGATTCCTATTTTCACATGTCTCCTGGGGAAGAGAACTTGAAGGAAACTTAGGAGCTGCTAAAAAGTATTTCTATAAGAAACTCTTTTATGAGATCACGCTAAGCGAAAGCTGCTAAAAGAAAGATCATAAAAGTCAGAAGACCTCCATAACAACTTGACTGTTAACATACAATAAAGGATAGTTTATATTTCTAGTCTCTTGTTCCCCTATAATATTTTAGAAAAAATTAAAGAAAAGACAGTACTGTCTTTTATACAGTGGCTGTATAATGCCATAAAATTAAAATCCTCCTTGTTCATTTTTACAATGCAATATATATCTCAAATCACAGTTATTCATCGTTCTAGAACTCTGAATAGTTGCATTAACTCAAACCTATATGTTAAATATGTATGTATGTGTGTGTGCAAAAATATATATGTAAGAAATATATAATCCATACCAGTAAATTATTTCTAATTTCTTCAGAAACATGAATAAAATTAGAAGTTTCATCTGTTTTGGCGTTGTCATATACAAATGGTGTCCCAAAAATGTATACATGTTTTAAGAGATCTTGCTGGATGTAAAATCAATCATTCCCCCAAAGGATACAAATTGCCGGTAAAATGGATACAGGTACCATGTCTGGGTAACAGTACGTTCAATTCAACTTTGCAAAGTAATACATAGATAACATCTTTTAAAGTAAGTATACATTTGGGGGGCACCTTGGGTATATAGACTGCCTTTTTCCCCAATAAAAACATGATTTCTCCATTCTGTATGACACTCTAATAGTATATACATGATATTACATAAATGACAAAGTCCAAAGAGCACTAGTGGTTTCTTTCTTTATTATTAAATCATAGCAGGGTACATTAATACTACCATGCGGTACAGTGTACTGTTGCTATATACAATTTGAAATACTTTCATCCAACTGGTTAACATAGCCTAAATGTCTTTTTCTTAGTTACTGTGTTAAGACATTTATTTTCTACATTTAGAGAGATTCATATGTACCCTTATAGGATGAACCATAGGCGTGATCCCACCAATCACCCTCCCTCCACCCACTCTTCATCCTCCCCTCTCCTTCCTCTCCCCTCCTCCCATATTCCTGGGCTAAAATTGGGTTATAGCTTTCCTATGAAGAGCACTAGTGGTTTTGCTGAGAACTATCTACTTCTGTGCTGCAGGCACCTGAGAACATTAGTGGTAGAGGCCTGTGATTTTTTCACTCTCTGGTTTCTTGAATTCTAGTGGCAGCATCTCTGATCATCTAACTCTGAACTCTTAGACTGACCAAATAGGTTTTCTTTTTCCTATACTATAGTTTCTATTTCTACAACGAATCTGGCGGAACCACTCCCATCTCAGATGTCACTAAAGGGGGGGAAAGAACAAAGCCATAATGGTAGTAGGGAACAGGAATAGTGTGATCAGAAAACAAAATATTTCAAAAGGTTTATAGAAGACAAAGCAGATGAAGACGTGATAACTAATGAAATAGATTGAATCACAAATCAGACTGCAGGATGAGGGAGAGAGAGACTGGAGAGCGGACATGCGGGAGAGGAAGAGATTGCCTGGCACAATGAGAAAGGCTTAGAATTTCAAAACATCACATGCCGTGAAGCCAGGAAAGGTACAGGAGTGACACAGAGCACGGACAATAGGGCTTAGAAGTCTCTGTGTGGAAGCAACCACGACCCAACCCTATAGGAAAGAGGATATTCAGTAACAGGTCTCTGTGGGTAAATATTTGAGGATATTTTACTAAAAAGAAAGATCGTATTGTAATAAATAAATAGGTAGGTAGATGGGTAAAGTTGCCACAGACCAAAGACCTCCATAATCTGTCATAGCCTGATCTCCCAGCAAAGTCTAAGTCAGCTTTTCATTCCTTTAACCCGAGTAAAATGATAATCATGGCTCATCAGGCATCTGACCCAAGCTTCCTTTGAAACAGCCCAAGATACACAAATAAAGAAGATAGAATGACCCCAAATAAACAGAGACAACTTGGAGAAAAAAAACTGTAGACATGTCTAATCACTATCCTCCATGAGAGATTAAGAAAAATCTTGACTGCCATCATAGACGTCCTCTTTCACTCACTCTCCACTTCAATAGATATGCCCACACTATTTTTATCAAACTGTTTTAAAGTTTTGAAAAAAATTATCCCAACAAGCAAATTTTTTAATTTCTATATACCTTTTTGATTTGTATAAATTTACGGGGTAATGTTGTTGCATGCATAGATTGAATAGCGGTAAAGTCCAAGCTATTAGAGTATCTAAAATAGGAATAGTGTACGTTTTAACCATTAACTGATTTCTTATCATCCAACCCCCAACCTTCTGAGTCTCCACTGTCTATCATTCTATATGCTACGTCCATGTGAGGCCATTATTCAGCTCCCACTTGTAAGTGAGCCTATGTAGTTTCTGTCTTTCTGTATCTGATTTGTTTCACTTTAAGATAAAGGCTTCCAGTTCCATCCATGTTGCTCCAAAAGACATTATTTCCTGTCATGAAAGACATGATTGCTTTTTTTATGGCTGAATGGCATTTCACTGTGAATATATACCACATTTTCTTTATCTAATCATCCACTGACATACACTTATACTGATTCCATATTTTTGCTACTGTGAATAGTACTGCAGTAACATATTAGTGCAGATATCCTTGGGGTATAATGACTTCTTTTCCTTTGGGTAGATATCCAGTAGTGGGATTATTGGATCAGAAAAATCTCCATATTGTCCATAATGGTTGTACTCATTTATATTCCTTCCAACAGTGTATAAGAGTTCCCTTTTCTTTGCATTCTTACCAATGTATGTTGTCTTTCTTATCATTTTCATAATAGTCATTCTGACTGATGTAAGATAGTAAATATTGCATTGAGGTTTTAATTGGCATTTCTCTAATGATTATGGATGCTAAACATTTTTTTATATGCCTTGTATGTTGACTTTTGAAAAAATGTCTATCCATGTCCTGTGCCTATTTTTAATGGAATTACTTTGTTGTTGTTGTTGAGTTGTGTGAATTCCTTATAAATTTTGGAGATCGATCCCTTGTTGAATGTATAATTTATAAATATTTTCACCCATTCTGCAGGTCTGTTCACTCTGTTGATCAATTCGAGATAGATTAAAGATCTGCATATAAGACTAGAAACCATAAAAAACTACCTGGCCTATAATGCCTAAATGTTCATGATAGTTATATCTGGGAAAATTGACTCCAAAATTTTCTCATCTTGCTATCTTTCTTTATAAAAAAACTTGCTTTAAAGATATATGTCTCTTTCATAATCAGTTATTTTATCTGATAAAAAAATAAGTAAATATGTTTTCATTTTTAAAATTTTTACTTATAAAACAACTAACATTTATGGATAACATTCTCTAACTGTATGTCAGAGAATGTTTTAAATGATGTAATAATACTGACTGATTTCATATTTGAAATAAAGCTACGAGGTAAGTTTTATTGTTGCGCCTATTTTATGTATGAGGAAAATGTGAACACAGGTTAAATAATTTGCTCAAGATCATATAGCGGGTAAGGAGAGGCAGTACGTGTGTAGCTCTGGAGTTTTATGCCACTGTATATAACTACATCTCACACCAGCACATAACTCTGAGAATCAGAGCTCTCTCTCCTTGCATTGTTTTCAATTAGAAAAACATGTACATCACATTACTGACAGGCACAGGCAGCCTCTACTTTGCAATCTTCTTCTTATTTACTCTTCCCCTTAGGAAATTTTCTATTGTCCAATAAAAAAAAAAAATCTTCAAAATTTGACTGTCACAACCAGCATTTGGCCAGACGAAAACCGGGGACTATACCATTAAAAACTGTTAAGACCCAGTCTCCTGAACAAGTTGTATATGAAATCAAGTCTCGCTTGTCTTACTGCTCCACATTCTTCTTCTAGATTAAATCAATGGATAACTCGTCACCTTCCCTCAAAGGGCCATTTCAAAACTCTTCAATTATATTGGCATTTCTGCTCCTGATATAAATGTCATGCCACATCAGGCTCCTATAATGAAATGTAATGTAACACCATCTATTTGCTTGAGTTTTCAAGGACATTTGGTGAGACGGCTACTCTATACACCTCTTTATCCATCATCCTACCCTGCCTTGATGGCAAAAAGAGCAGGAACTATAGGAAATTCTTACCTTCTAGGAAAAACCTATACCCTAATGTAGAACAGAAAACCAAACACAAAATTGAATCATTCAATAATAAACTTTCAATAGACACATTGCATTGTGATTCCCAGGTCTTTTTGGTTTCCTTTTTTGTTTAACTCAAAGGGGTTCAGAAAAGCAGGTTTTGAGTCTAAGTTTCTTTATTCCAAGAAGCTCTTTAGCTCCTTATTTTTGTGTTAAGAAATTAGGTACATAAGATAGAATCTATGTTTAATGCAGATTTCTTAGTTACTAGGCTATTGCGAATATGATACAAGCATGTGGGGGGGGAGGTATGAACTATTCTTGTGTATAAAATTTGTTTTACATGTGTAATCTATATTATATCTCATGATGATTAATTATGTGCATAAATTATATGTCCTTAGACTTGTTACCAAAAAATCGTATTTCCCTACACAATATATATTCTTGCTTGGTAGTTCTAGCATGGAGATGTTTTTGAACTATCTCTTGAGAAGATGGGAGTTTTCATAATCAATTCAATTCATTGCAACAATGTAGAGAGTGGACCTAGAAAATTAAATTAAAAATTCAATATTTGAGGTCTAGAATTATTCCATTCAATTTCATTACTCAATTTAAATATTCATTTTAGGGGGGTCCAGAATTATTTAATCATATCATCAATTCCTGGCCTCCTTTTGTATTGTGTGGCTCCTTCTTAAAACAAACAGCAACAACAACAAAAACAAATAAAATAAATACCTTCAGAAAAATGACCAAGAAAATCTAAGATGGAACAACAGTTTTTCCCTTTTATCCTTTCATTAGGTGAGTCATTTTATTCATAACCATAATCATGGCATAATCTACATTATTTTATTTCCTTCTTTTAAATAATCTCATTTGCTTCCATATATGCTGATATGCACCATTTTCTCCTGAGACAGAGTGAAAGGAAAATTGTGCTTTTATCCACTCATACGTTCCTTCTATAATCTAGCAAGGAGCTCAACACTCAGCATTTCACTGTCACACAATTACATCGTCATCCATCACCATCTATAATTTTTCCTGAGAAACTGCTCTGCTTCTCTGAAATTTTTGATACTTCTTCAATGGTCATGCACAATAATCAAAGAGGAAGGAGATTTCAAAAATAAGAGTAATAAAAGGATGGCATTTTCTGTCCTTTCTATGTCATTTTTATTAAATCATAACTGTAACATTTATAGGGTACAATATGATGACTTGGTATAAAATATGGAATGCTTAAATCAAATTGATTAACAGGACCATCATCTCACTTACTTATTTTTGTGGTAAGACATTTATAATATACTCTCAATTGTTTTGAAGTGTACCTTTGCATTGTGTCCATCAAGTAAGATTCCACCAAATACCCTTCCTCTACTGATCTCCCCTCTCCCTCCCCTCTCTCTCCTCTCCACTCTTTCTTTCTGGACTGTCTTCGTGTCTTATCATTTGTATGACTGTGTAAGTGTTTATATATTGGTTTCATAATAGTACTGAGTACATCGGATACATTTTCTCCCATTCTTGAGATACTTTACAAAAAAGAATATGTTCCAGCTCCATCCTGTCCTTTCTTGATGCACCTAAATTTTCTCCTCTGACATTTGCTATATTAACTGACATAATACACATTTCACTCATCCATATTTTTCAAGTCTCCTAAGACTGGAAGAAATACTGAGCTGTTCTGCCTCCCTCATCATTAAGCACTGCGGCTTGTCCTCTCCTCTAAGGTATGGTATATAATCTATAAGGTGAATTAACGTGGCAGACTAGAACAAAAAGAATAAAGATTGGATTGGCCCAGACACAAGTTTCCATGCCTCTGCAAATGTAACTAGAACTGAAAGAGACAGGGTGAAAAATCTTGTTCTATGTTCTCAAAGTATCAGGGAGGAAGTTGTCCAAGAGTTTCTCTTTAATTTCCTTATAAATTGATCTTGCCCCAAAATGACAAATTAACTATTATTTCTATAAATGTAAAAACATGCCCCAAATTCAGAAATTCCAATTGACTTGAAAAAAAGAAAGGACAATAGAATACCACAGAATCTTTTTAAAAAATATATTGTTGACTACCAGTACAATCTTGTACAGCAGAGCCCTAGAGTTTATTCATCTTTCTAAACTGAAACTTTATGTCCACTGAGTAGTAATTCTCCAGTTCTCCTTGTAACCACAATTTCACTCCTCGATTTTATAAAATTAACTATTTTAGATATTTCAAGTGAGTGGAATCATGCAACATGTATCTTTCCGTGACTCACCTATTTCACTTAGCGTAATGTTTAAGGCTTATCCATGTTGTTGCATATGGCAGGATTTCTTCCCTTTCTAAGACTGAAAACATTCCATTGCATGTAAATACTATGTTTCTTAACCATTCATCTATGAATAAAGACTTAGATCATTTCTATAGCTTGGCTATTGTGAATCACACTCATTGAACATTGGAAGGAGATTGTTCATGATTTGAGACCCTTTTTCAACCCTTTTGAATAAATACACTGAAGTGGGATTGCTGGATTGTGTATTAGTTCAATTTTCAATTGTTTTGAAGAAGCACCATATTGTTCTCTCAGAAGCTGTACCATTTTGCTTCCCACTAGCAGTATGCAAGGGTTGTGATCTCTCTACATCCTCACCAGCACATGCTATTCTGTTTTCTTGATAGTAAGCATCCTAATATAGTAAGTATAAAGTGGTATTTCATTATGGTGTTGATTCACATTTCCCTGATAATTAATAACTGAGCATTTATTAATAGATCTGTCAGCTGTTTGTACATCTTTTTTTTCTTTTTTGTTGAATGGTAACTATGTACATTAATGCACTTCTAGGGTACAGTATGGGGTTTTCACACACAATCCAAAACACTTCCATCAAACTGGTTAACATAGCCTTCACGTCATTTTCTTAGTTATTGTGTTCAAATGTTCATATTCTACTCTTAGAAAGATTCACTCATACCCTTGTAAGATAAACCACAGAAGTGATCCCTCCAATTCTCCTCCCTCTACCCTTTCCCCCCTCCCCACTCTTTTGGATTTTTGTTTATCATGCCTCAATTTAAAATAAAATGGTAGCAAATGAATGAAAATTGTCTGCACATGTGAATATCTTTATATTCTATATAATAAAGTAATTGAGGAAATGTCTATATAAATGCATGATATTTCATTACTATTATCCCATCACCAAAAGGCATTTAAGGGAAGTAATAGGGTAGTTCCAAACTATGGTACAAAAACAAATTATAGGAATATAAAAGAGTCAAAATTAAATATAAGCACATAACAAATGTATATTAGTTATTTTATTAGTTTAAAATGAATCTCATCAATTAAACAATTATCTTAGTGATTAAGAGGTTTGTATACCATATTAGCCAATAAAACTAGATGTATAGTTCTGCTGGGAATTAACTCATCAAGTAGAGTTTTATGTCTTGTTATAAATGACCTGATACATTTATAAAAGCTATTTTGGGCCATTGGATACTTACTAATTTGAATAATTCTATTTTCATTGTAGTCTCAGTGCTATACACTTCCTATATTAAGTATAGCCATTTTCCTCAGGAATAATTAAAATTTATGGGAAATTACTTAAGATTTAAAGTTACTAGCATGCTAATAAAAATGTGAAATGGGGATGTTCTCATCAAAGATAACAAGTACTTTTGGACAATCAATAATTTCAAGTTCAAATTCAAGGTATAATTACTGATTTTAAAACCTACATTTCCTTCATCATTTAAACAAAAAGCATTCATTAAGTGAAGACAATTTATTTTAATTATGTCATAGAACAAATGTACATTAAAATGAAATGTCACATTTAATAAGCATTAGTATCATAAATGCTAAACGCATGTAATTATGTTGAAGAAATACAGTTATGAATAAAACAAACTAAGACCCAATAATCAGAAGTATTATCATTTCTATGAAATTTTAAAAACAGGCATGCCATTTGTCAAATCTATACATGTGTTAAATGTGCAGATATGGTATGGTGGCATAGCATTTGCATGGGTTTTCTCATCTGATATTAACATCTCATAACAAGATACAAAAAATTCTAATTTTATGCTTAAGTTTATCCATTTGATTACTACTCGCATAACAGATTCTTGGAAGTTCTTTGACTAGAGGTCAAAGAACTAATTTTAAAATTTAGTACAAGTTATCTGTAATGATAAATGAGAGATTTTCTTGCTCATGATCACTACCTGTGGTTGGCTTCATGGGCCTGTGACCTCACAGTCTCCCAGAGTCCTAACTTTAGCAGATCCCCATACTCAGTTTGGTGTTCTTCTGTGGTAGTTGTGAACAGGAAACATTATATTTCCATTTTGTCTTAGAACCCACCAATAGTGTAGATAGTCCTTCTAGTATGTCTTTTTTCATATACAAATAGCTATAAATATGCCTTATGGTTCCTTCTGAAAATTGGGAAAATATTTGAAAATAACCTGAACTTGATACAAAATATAAAGGGTAATAAAGGCCTTTATTGGTACATTTACATTTATGTGACATGAGACATAGAAATGCACTGTTTCTTCCTTTAAAGAACATTAATGCAATCCACAGGACCAAACCCTATCTTATGCAGTTTGTTCTTTCTTCCTTTATTTCTTAATTTGAAGAAAGGACTGTTATGTTATTTCCATGTTTTTTGTTTACCAGAGTCATACCCAGTGAGATTTCCCTTTGGTCTCTAGACTTGTTGACATTCATGAAAACAACAAAATATGTGTTCTTATTAGTTTAATGACATTAAATTTCAAAGTTTATGACTCTGAATGTTATCCTTATATTTTAGTTGAAAAATTAAAAACAGACTTGTTTTAGGATTCAACCATCAAGGCCCAAAGGATCTTGAATCAGCCATGAGAAAATGACACCATGTAAGAAATATTTAAGAAGTCATAAAGACAAAATAAAGAAATGTTTAAGAGGTGTTATTTGATCTATTTGAAGCAGAGATTCACACCTTTTTCAATTTTACTCATGGGGCTGGATAATTCTTTGCAGTGGAGGCTGCCCTTTGCTTTAGGAGTTAATTAGAAAATGCCTAAATGCCAGTAGCATCTGCCAAGTTGTAACATCTAGAAATGTCTTCAAACATTGCTAAACATCTCCTTTTGGACAAAATAGCAAAATGCTCTCCCTTTGAGAGCTACTGTTTGCAAGAACAGATAGGGAATAATTTTCTTTCAGAATCATAAAGTGGAAGAGCTTGAAGAAAATTAGATACTAAGGATCTTAAGAAAAGGGTCTCAATGAGAAAATAAAAATAGCCACTAAGATCATGTGTCATGTCAACTTAAAAAAATGCCAAAATTTAGGGTTCTAGACCAATAATATTTTATATTTTGTTTGCTTAAAATTAAGGGGCTGAACAATTTGGACTCTTCTCAACTTGGTTCTTCTTTGGCTAGTTCTCAGGGTGCATTTTTCAAAAGGCTTCATGAGGACGGCTGGTCTAAAACAGCTTCGCTCACATGTCTACCATCTACCGTCTGCGTGTGGCTGCTGGGCCGCATATCTCCCGCACTTCTCTAGGGATTTATATATTTCATCACTAGACTCATTTATTCCAGTCTTAATAAAAGAATGACTGGAAATGAATCATTGTTCAAAAATCTGGCTTTCTTAAGTATTTAATAGTGTAATGCTGCCTCACATGACCATTCAGTAAATTTGTTCTATAAAATAACTTCCATTCTACATCAGTAAATCTTGGGGAAAGTACAACCTTCCTTATGCAAATCAGATTCAGAGATCAGTAATCTGAAAGGGAAATTTCTGAAAAATGTATAATCCCCAGCCAATTCCTGCAGGCAATCTGGAGAATACGGTCTGCTGACTTACAGTAGGTGTATTTTTCCTCTAGGGGAAGCAACCGAGAACTGATGAGCCAATATGTGTTCCCAAATTTAGACTTTAGTTTTATTTTAACTCCAATTATGCTAATGCTGGAAATGGCAAAAATATGTAGTCCGGATCTTTCTGAACATGTGTCAAATTCAAATTTCCCTTATTTTCACTCACTCTGTTCTCTTTGAGCACATTATTTTTTTACTCTACACACTCCTAATATATCTTCCTCATGTAAGCCCCAGAGTCGAAGTAACCAGGAACAAAGTTTTTGGTCAGATGACTCCTTTGCAGCCTCAAAATTATAAATTTTTTGAGGATGTTTATAATTAGAGATTTGATTTACCATAGTAGATAATAAAACTGATAAAAATTTAAAATATTTATTATGTTTTATTTTAAAAGAGTAATAATCTCATTACTTATTAACATAAGATACTTTCATAAAAATAACCGTATGTTCTGAAAAGATGGAAAAGTGAGTATTGTTTTGTATTCTTACAATTCTTTAATGGTTTACTAAAATATTAAGTAGGCTGATTTTATATCTGCTGCATATTAAATCTGTTGCAATATGCTCCTTTCATTTAAATATAGAAAGAAATCATGATTCCCATTGATATGTAGTTGGAAGAAAGATGAATATTTCATAGGCTTTTTTGAAGCATGTATATTCCTCTTTGGTGCTATACTAGGTGGTGTAAAACAAGTGTCAGTTTTCTAAAGGCTACCTGCAATGAGCAATCTGCAAACACAGTGACCTTTATATACCCTGTTGTATTAGAACTCACTGGCCCATCCTGTAAATATGCTTGATTGTGTCACATCACATTTTCATCATATAGAAAATGATTTTTAGCTAAAAATTTATAATGTCCAAATTTTTATTATTTGCAAAAGAGCATAACATGTGCAATACTAAGCCCCCCTAAAGGTGAGAATTTTCCATTAATATAATTTAAATAAATAAGCAAACACATGTACACACATAAAAACACACATACAAGGTTGCTGACCTATTTTGATGAATGAGTAAGATCCATGTAAATTCACATTTCCCCCTAAATTTTTCAGATCTCTAATTTCATATGCAGACATGGACATAATAAATCATATAATTCACATATCTCATAAATATACAACTCAACAGTACATGAAGTATACTTCATGTATAGTATAATCATAAAGAAAGACATCTTTAAGAATGCTTTCTCTTTTTTATTATCATGCCTTTAGTTATTGATTTTTTTTTTTTTTGAGACAGAGACTCAAGCTGTCCCCCTGAGTAGAGTGCTGCCGTGGCATAGCTCACAGCAACCTCCAACTCCTGGGCTCAAGCGAGTCTCCTGCCTCCGCCTCCCAAGTAGCTGGGACCACAGGTGCCTGCCACAACGCCTGGCTATTTTTTTTCAGTTGCAGCAGTCATTGTTGTTTGGCTGGCCCGGGCTGGATTCAAACCCGCCACCTTAGGTGTATGTGGCACCTTGAGCCACAGGTGCCAAGCCTAGTTATTGAATATTAAATAATAAGTTAATGTCCATCATTCTAGTTGACTACAGGTTACGCTCATAATTTCATATCAATTTAAAGCTACAAAGAAAACCTGAGAAAACTATTTCCCATGTAGTAGCAGTGGGGTGGGAGATGGGGAGATGAGGCTGAAAAAACAAAGAAATGATCTTGAGTTTTTAAAAACTATTGTGTACAGGTTCTGCCAAGAATATTTTGTCAGAGATATATTGGTAAACAGTATTTATTAAGTCGGTGACAATATTTTCTAAACACAAAATTTTTAGCCATTGTTGCCAAGGAAAAAGGCATAGGAAGGAACCCAGTTGAGACTTAAATAGTCTGAATTCCGTAAAGAAGAAAATTGATAAAGGAAGTGGCCATAGCTTTAAAAACTTTCTCTCTGGATGGCACCTGTGGCTCAGTGAGTAGGGCCCCATATACCAAGGGGGATGGGTTTGAACCCAGCCCCAGCCAAACTGCAACAACAACAACAACAAAAATAGCCAGGTGTTGTGGTGGGTGCCTGTAGTCCTAGCTACTTGGAAGCTGAGACAAGATAATTGTCTAAGCCCAAGATCTGGAGGTTGCTGTGAGCTGTGACACCACAGCACTGTACTGAGGACAACAAAGTAAAACTCTGTCTCTAAAATATAAATAAATAAAACTTTCTCTCCTGGTTTTGTATTACTTTCCCATTTCAATAGCAGCGAATGTCTAGATTATTGTACATGAAACTTTATGATTTTTTCTTTATCTTAAAATTATCCCAAATGGTTTGTAGCTGTACAACACTGCTACACTTCAAGTCTTTTTACTCTTTTTTCCTTTTTATTAGTGAACTCTGGTACTATGAAGAGTGGGATATGAGCACGAAATTTTTCCTCTTAAAATCAAATAACCATCAATTGAATATAGCCCTAATCTTTGAAAATAGAACAAATGAAAGGAACTGTTTGTGGTTTATAACGATGTCATCTGGTATAATTTTACCTGTTTTCAGCACTTTGTGTGCCACAAGATATTCCTTCCATCTTGAGGCCCACTGAGCCTTTTTGCAATCTTTGGAGCCCAAACACGTGCTACATTTTTTTTTCTACAATCTCCATTTACCTAAAACCAAAGGGTTCAAAACAATTGTGACATAAATGCAGCCACATTTCTCATGACCAACATCAGTTATACTCATAGATGACAATGTTATCAGCAGATTTAATATCATAAAGCACGTGCTGTTTTATATTTTCAGAAGTTCACTGAGTCGACTTTATAAAGAACTTTTTAGATGACACAGTGAAGGATTGACTTGTGCACAATTTTCATAGTAAGCTTCTTAAGATTGATATACCATCACTATTCAGATATATTTTGATCAAAGTCAATGCTTCACGTAGTTGAACTGTAACACTGTATAAGGCAGGATTTTAAAAGTGTATTATTTTAAAAATACTATGCTTCATCTATAAATAAAGGGATCCTGCTAAGTCAACCAATTGAATCTAAGTACTATCTCCAGGATATTTGCAGATAGAAACTGTTTTATTATAATTGAGCTATTGGTGCAATTTCTGACATATATGACATGATTTATTAAAGTACTTTGGTAGATATCAACCATTAAAATTTTCTAAAAGCAAGCAGACTGATTATCTTAGTATTTAACATCAATGGATATTAACAATCTCTATTTATACTATGGGGAATGCTAAGATACTGTGCACTACTCAGAGTCATATAAAAAGATGATTTTGAATATATCAGTGCTCTCAATGGAATGCATAGAAAGTGACCATGTTTATTTTGACCATTCAAATCATTTTGATTTTTTTTTTTTTTGCAGTTTTTGGCCAGGGCTGTGTTTGAACCCGCCACCTCGGGCATATGGGGTTGCAGCCCTACTCCTTTGAGCCACAGGAGCCACTCCTACCATTTTGATTTTGTGTAAATAATTTTTCTTCCCAAGTTGCTGCAATTATATAGCCTTTAATTTAGCTTTAATTTTGACATATTACTTCTCTGATCTGCACAGATATATTGTGTCTCCCTCTTCTTATACAATGAGTGTTCTTTTAAAAACAAAGAGGGTAGATGTTATGGGCTGAATTGTGCACTCCTCAAATGCATATGTTGAAGTCTTAACCCTCACGATCTCAAATAGAACTACATTTGGGGATAAGATCTTTAAAGAGTTAAATAATTCATAATGAGGTGGGCCTTATTGAATTTGATTGGGTTTTTCAATTTATTTATTTATTTGTTTGTTTTTGATCTGTTTGTCTGTTTTATTAGGTGAGTAAATGTGGACACACAGTACATGTACATGCCCACAGAGATAACAACAGAAAGACAGGACAAGAGGCAGCCAGCTACAAGCCAAGGTAAGAGGCCTCAGGAGCCAAGCTTGATGGCAGAATGACCTGGTCATCCATCTTCCAGAACTGTGAGAAATACATGTGTTTTATTTAAGCTACCAATCTCTGATCCATTGTTTTGGCAGCCCCAGCAACCTAATATAGTGATGATGTATATTTGAAGCACTTGTTGTGTTGTAGGCATTTTTCTTGTGGAAGAGTGGAAGTATTGAACAAACTCCAGGAACTATTTTCTAGTTTACATCTGAGTTCCCTTTGATACCATAATTGAATCAGGTTTTGTAACACTGTTTTAAGCTTATCACTTCACAGGACCATACATTTTCCACTCGCCCACTGTAGTGCTCTTCATTATGGAATATATAACTGGAGTAATCTGTTGAGATTTTAAGACTTTTAACTATTAAAAAAATAAAAAGCATAAATTTCATGATCTTATAAATTTAAATTGTTTTTATTTTCATAATACTGTCACTTGTAAGGTGCACACGATTCTATCATAGTAGAGTATACGTAGAAAATACTCTTTTATCTAATTCTTTTATGTCATCACTGCCAGGTTGACATTTTTATTATAAACTGGTAGATTTATACACTTCTTAGGAAAAAAATTGTACGTTGCAAACTAGAAATATTAATTATAGATTCTTTGTCAGGTACTCAATTTGTAAAATTAATAAGAAGAGTAAATTTTTTAAGGAATAAAGCTTTGATGAGTAAAGCTTTGAAAGTTTGAACATACAACTATGAGTGTCTTCTCCTAAAGCATTTTACCTTATATGGCACTTCATAATATCAGTTTTATTTTTAAATAATATTATTATTTTATTGGTCTGTTTTATTAATTTTTCTTGGTTTCTACTGTCTTTGTTTTAACAATGTAAATCCAAGGGACCAGGAATCATCCCAGTCCTTCTAAAACCATTCCTGATACTTACCCTATAATATACAGAATACAGAGAACAAATACGAAAAAGGACATATTTAGTTTTCAGTTATATCAATAGAAAAGATAGAACTATAAGGGAATGTATTTTCAGTGTTTATTTCTTTGAACAAGTTTCAAGTATTTTGCTATTTTAAGTTGTTTATTAGTGTTTGGGACATGAGGAAAAAATCATGTACACATTTGTGGTTTTCTTTGACATAATATGAATTAAATCAAAACATAGGAATGGCCATATTCTTAAATGTGCTATGATTGCATAAATGCAGATATTGTGATTTTGAAAAGAAATAAGTTGACCAATATAAAATTATATTCAAATGTTTACCTTCTTTCAGAAGCCTTTATGGTAGTAAATAAACATCTTTAACATACTGTAATGGCAGTAATTTTCATTTTTTATCATTATTTTTAATTGACGTGTAATAATTGTCTATATCTATGAGGAACAGGGTGATGTTTCGATAACCGTATACAATGTGTAATAATCAGATCAGGGTAATTAACACAACCTCAAACATTCATCATTTCTTTGTCTGAGATATTTAAAGTCTGCTCTTTGCTATTTTAAAAATATAATGAATTGCTCTTTATTATAGTCACCATGTAGTGCGGTGGAACACAGGAATTTATACCTCTTATCTAGCTAGATTTTTGTACTCATTAATCAACCTCCCTCTCCCACCCTCTCTCCTTCCCTTTCTCACCCTCAGTAGCCAGTATTTTACTCTCTACTTCTATAAGATAAAGTGTTTTAGCTTCTCCATGTGAGTGAGCACATGCCATGTTTATCTCTGTGTGCCTGGTTTATCTTGCTTAACATAAAGTCATCCAGTCTCTTCCACGTTGCTGCTAATGAAAGAATTTTTCTTTTCTTGTCAACAAATATTATTCTAACATGGCACAATTTTTCTTGCAACACTTTTCAGTGGAAAGTAATAATATAGTTCTTTCTAAAAAAAACAATAAAAATGATCATCTTCTTGGGCACAGTTTTCCAAATTTGCATCATCATAAAAATCAATTGAGCATTTCTGAAAATACTATTTCCCAGAGCCCACCCAAGGCAAAGTGATTCAGAAGCAATTAAAACATTACTTTTTGGAAATTAAGTTTTTTAAACTTAAAAATAAACGTTTTCAAAATGTTAACTTCTCTCAGATATGAATAACTGATTCATAATTATTTCTCCTCTTCTAATCATAAATCCAAATCTTAAGAAAGAGCATTATGAAAAAATGCTCAGGTTTTATGCTAAAATAATTATTATTCCTTTTAGCTAAAATAATTATTTTGGTAAAAGAATAAAGGGCCACTAATAAGAGCTTAATAAGAGGCAAAATTCAGTCAGGACATTCCTATATTTGTATACAAAATTAAAGATTCGGGCTTAAAGGAAAAAAAAGTTAACATCTATTGACATTTATTTAATGTACTGAGCTATAGAAATTTCCCTGATGTCTAAGACTTAACAGTGTTAAAAATGAGACAATATTGGTCAAAAAGAAATGGTAATTGCTTCTCCCATTGAATTGTTGTCTGTTTTTGCAACTTGTACAGAACATGGATACAATTTAAGACCGACTTGATGACAGCTAATATCATAACAACACATTAAACTATGTAGTATAATTTTCTTGTTTTTTAGGTGACAAATCCAGATTCAGAAAATAAATAACTCATTAAAAATGTTATCATTAATGAGTGTGAGACATCAGTTTGTGAGATTTAAGACATGTCATGTATATTCTACAACATTTATGCTGAGTAGTGTGAGAGATCAGTAAAGAAATATTGAAGCAGAATTCTACAACCTCAAGTCAGATAATGAGACTTTGATGATGATTTAAAAAAAAATTAATCATGATGAAGAACCAAGAAAATGAGAAGAATAGAATATTCAAATGCTCTGAAGGGAAAATGAAAGTCTTATCATTTGAAAAACTTAAATTTGCTAGATTTTTGTTTGTGTTTGTGAAGAAATATGGTGAAATATGTAACAAATACTTTCTGCAGAAACATCTATGATAATCCAATTTAAGTGTTCCACAATTGAATATGTTTATTCAAATATACTGTTGATAATGACAAATAGGAAATATTTATTTTATTCAATAGACCTATTGAATTCCTTAATATGATTAGGTGTTTCAATTTTCAAAAAATAATTAATCTTACATTATCATGGCAATAACATTATGAAAAATTTTTATAATTCTTAAGAGCTCAGAAACTGAGCACAGTATAAGAGAATTTGCACAGTTTTCCAATTTCATTCCACTATTACATAGCAAAGCTAGATTTCTATACCCAATTCTCTTTTTAAGCAATGAGTGCACCTGCCTCTGCAAGTGCATTATTTTGTACAACAATATCATTTAGGCAAAAATCATGGGTTTACTATCCACTTATTATCAGACACAATGCTAAGTTCTAAATGATTTGCAAAAAGACATAAAAGATAAGAGTAAAATGTGGATTTTTAAAAATGATTCTCTTAAAGTACAGTTTTAGTTATTGAATATATGTGTATTCTTATATACAGTATTCCCTACTTTAAATAATATGCATGGGTACAATACAAACTTATGCAATTGATAACACCGTGTGAGTGTAGTTTGTTCAAGGATCGGAGTCTATTTTCCCTCTGATACTCTACAGAACTCAAATAATGTTTTATACCAAATAAGAGGGAGAACACATTTTCTGACCCTCTTGATATTTCTCCCCACATTAGCTTCATCTTAATTTGAAGCAAATATTAAGCTTGTCCAGAAGCAGAAGTTTCTTTGCTAGGGGTAGTATATATAAGAATTTCATCACACATCATTCTGCAAACATTCATTACTCCATCCAGGTAAAGAATACAAATCCTAACTAGCCCAGTTTCGGAACTCACATCACATGGAATGTAGAAAAGAACCACCATTCTCCATTCCCCCTTACTTCCTGATCTACTTCCCAGCATCAAGAAACCACCACGCTACACTCTACTCCCATTTGTAAATTAGCTAGATTTAACAATTTAACCATGCACATATGCATTAAAACATGGTAATGTCCACAATGAAAATAATATATGTCAGTTTGAAAAAAATAAGAAAAAACGTACAGCATACCTCAGAGATACTGTGGTCTTATATCCATAACAACTAACAAAGCAAATATAATGAGAGAGTCGCAAAGAAGTTTTGGTTTCTTAGTGCATACAAAAATTGCATGAAAAAGTTACACTTAGTCTATAAAGCATGCAATAGTATTGTGTCTAGAATAACAATGTCTATCATGTCTAAAATGTCCTAAACTAAAGTATTTTATTGTTAAAAAGTACTGGCAAAGATATGAAGTAAGTACATACTGTTGGAAGAATGGCATGGATAGATTTATTCAACACAAGGTTGCCACAGACCTTCAATTTGTAAAAAAGAGAAACAAACACATTATCTGAGAAATGCAACAATGAGAAATGCATTACAATGTGATCTGCTTGCATAGAAAGGGAGCCAGGTAAAATGTTTAAAAACTATACTAATGGCTTTGCAAGGTATTATAGCCGCACAAACGAGAATGTAGTCAATTCTACGGATAGTTCAGAAAAGCTGTAGGAGAGAGGTTAGCCAGAAGTTGCCTCCTGAAGAGCAAGTATTGAGGGAAAGATATTTCAGACACAAAGGAGAGGACGTGCATTGATCAAACTGAGAACTGAGTATGGTTCCATTGCTTGAATAATGGAATATAGAATATAGCAAGTGTTGCTGCATAATTTAGGATCACAAGAGTAAATATTTGAAAGATATTTATTAACAGCTATTATGGAATTTTTATGGAAACAATTGTTTGTGGGTGAGTCAGCTGTTATTCTTTGCAGGGCAAATTATTGGTGAACACTGAAATTAGTGTTCACCAGTATCTTTTGGTGCAGATTCTGCTTTTAGTAGTCTGAGAAGAACATAAAAATTGTTATTGTAGCATTATTTATAAGTTATATAGTAAAGGGAAAAGATATAAATGACTATTGCTATAAACAATAACTTCTGGCATGTAAAAGTAATACAACGCTAATGAGTAATTAAAGAAAAACTGAGATATGTTTTCACATGTACTGGAGCATATGTGTGCCGTAAACTTATTAAATTGTAGAACAGTATGTGTAGCATACTATTTTATTTTAAATAAATATATGTGCGAATATTTTTATTATTAAAATGAGGCTCACCATAATGCATTCCTATCCAATTAAAGATAACAGAGATTTTCTTTTCTATAATACAATTATCCTTTTGGATTTCTGGGAATTCTGAAAAAATTCAGTAATTAACCACAAAGGTGTATTTCCTGCTTTGGCTGTACATGCACTGTGGGTCAGCAGAGGCTCTGCTCTGTCATCTCTACTCTGTCACAAAAGATGGTACAACAATCTTCATCTGGATTAAGCCTAATGGTCCTGGTAGATGAAAGATGAAAATAAAAGGGGGAAAGAAAGGGAAAGGGAAGGAGAGAACAGATTAAGGGAAGGGAAAGGAAAAGACAAGGGAAGGGAAGAGGAAAGCGCTCTAGTGGGTCTCCCTCTGGCATTGATTACTTAGAAATGCTGGCCTCCCAGTGATATATGTCATTAACACTTTCAGTTGCCTAGAATCTGCTACAGAGTCCCACAAACCTGCAAGAACACAAAAAGTAGAATCCCATAAAGTGCTTTAAGAGCTCAAAACAATGTTTACCAAATACTACATTAGCTGCTATAAACATAAGATACGGGATTATGGCCTGAATATCATGACTTACTTTCAGACAGCCTTTTTCTCAAGTGGGGTGTCCTCTCCTCACCAATCAACTGTAAGAAGAAAAAATGTCACTTGTGGGTAACCATTTTTCTTTTTCCTGTTGAATGGTTGAAGAGACTATTTGAATGAAAGCAATCCCCCCCCCAAAAAAAATGATCATTGATCACTTTTCTTGTTCCTTATTTCCTGCTATAATTCACCTCTTCGATTGTGGATTCCTTGGCTGTCAGGGGCATATATAAGGAAGTATGGAAAATAAGCAACTAAAATTAACATTTCAAGATATTTCTCAAGGTATATGCAAGAAAAATATTCTAAAAGAGTATATAAGAGTGTATAAAAGAGTTCTTCCCCTCTCAGAACAAAAGGCCTACCTGGCCCCACCCCAAGAGTTTCCCTAGAAAGACCTTAGCCTGCCAAGGCCTTCTAATAATCTGCAGAATCTTCCTCCCCCTCTGTCCAGTTGGCCTAGCCACCATCTTTGCCCAGGAGGGTCTAAGACCCATTTCATTTCATTAAACTTGACCTGAACCCCTCCTGGTCTCATCTTTGGGTACAGATCTGAACCCCTTTCAACTTGTGCCAAAACCCAGGATACACATAGAAGACCCTGAAGCCATTAGGAGTTACAGGAGCCTTATATCCATTTGCTTCCAACATCTGAATAAGCCAATAACTTCTTTTTTATGTTCTTTTGGCTGTGTAGTCACAGTGAAATGTCATTTTCTGATGCCAGTATTTTTGTTTCTTTTAGAGACAAATTCCAATTTTCCCCTTTGGAGACAATAGGTCTTAACATGTTGCTCAAATGCCTATTACTCCTATATGTGAAGGTGGGGAGAAGCAAGCCAGAGAGAAGGGCAGTTTGGAAAATTAGAGCTAAGCCCAGTACAGCTGTTACGATTAGACTAAATAAAAAATATTACCATATGCATTATATCTCATTTAAATAAATGATTTTTTTCCCCCAAAACTAACTTTTGACTAAATAAGGAAACAATATTCACTGTCACTTGAGGGAAAAAAAATATCAAAAAAGTAAATTATAAAAAAAGAGGAAACATTGTAATAAAAGGATCTGAAAATAATTGTAATTGCTCTTCCAAATATTAAGCCATTTAAGTTTGATGAAAAATATTTGTTTACTCATTTCTTTTTTTTTTCAATGCAGTCACACTGGAGCAAAACATCTTCTAAGTTGGAAATCATAGGCAGTGCCCGTAGCTCAGTGGGTAGGGAACCCAGGCTGGCGGGGTTGAACCCTGCCTGGGGCCAGCTAAACAGCAATGACAACTGCCACACACAAATAGCCAGGTATTGTGGTAGACGCCTATAGTCCCAGCTACTTGGGAGGCTGAGGCAAGTGAATCGCTTGGGCCCAAGAGTTGGAGGTTGCTGTGAGCTGTGACATCATGGCACTCTACTCAGGGTAACAGCTTGAGACTCTGTCTCAAAAAAAAGAAAAAAAAAGTTGGAAATCATATAACTCTTTTATTAAATGTGTATATTGTTACCCAAAAGTTATGAATGTATTTACTAGAATAAATAACCAATACTCAATTTCAAATTAGATTGTTTAATCAACATTACAAATGTAAAGTAAACATTAACAGCCACATATTAACAGGGTATAAAAGATACTGGAAACAGATGGTCCCCGCCCTTCCCTCAAGGATAGTAGTGACCATAAAGTGTGCATATGTGATGTGTAAAGAAAAAAATTGTCTAACAAATTCCAAATCTCACTACTATGTAATAAAACCACCTAACATGTTCAGCACTAACCACCCATACGCAGTTACCATGACAAAGACGTATTTTCACATATATTGTCTCACAACATTTCTGTGGCAGAGGCACTATCACGGGGCTAAGGTTATAAATGAGGAAACTAAAGATCAAGAGTCAAAAGTCAACAACAAACGGTTGTCAGGATCAGTGATTAAACCCATCTAATTGGCACCAGAGTCTGACTACTTAAGACTAGATCAGGTGGATTTTCAAAATTTGTATAATGAAGAGGCTAAATAGTGAAACCAGAGGACGAGGATGTAGAGGATGTGAAAGCTCTGCTGCTGCTAGAGCTGAAGACCATCGTGTGATTTGCTAATCTGTTCACCCACCAAATATTCACTTTCTTACATGTGCTGCCTCTTGTTCAATGGCGATTGACATGTAAGAATTTGTTGCCTAAGTTTTCCACAATCTAGTAATTATCTTTTTCTTAAATTAAGCTTGTAGATTCATGATTATTTTATTAGCCACTATAAATGGTTTTAAAAAGTGGAAGTAAAACACAGATAAGGAAGTATACACGAAACAAACTGTGCACAGGAAAGGGTGTACAAGATGAAAGGACTAAAGGGGACTGGGATAAAAACACAAAATACCTAATGGAGGCCAGGGTCAGAATGTGAACTGTTGAAAGAAGCCAACTTTAAAATCATTCTACTTAGTCTGAATACCCCTGATAGTAAAATTAGAAAAAATATATTACTATAAAGGGGAAATTACAGACATATTTCACTGATGAATAAGGATGCAATATGATAAACAACATATTGACATGTTGAATTAAAAATTGATGTTTAAGTAATATACATTCATCAATATTAAATCCAGTTTGTGTGAAAATTAGTCTTTTTTTTTTTGCCCACATCCCCTTGCTCCTTCTTTGTCTGATCTCCTCTTCCCCCATGCCCCACCATATCATTAATTGTCATTAATTGTCTTCATATCAAAGTTGAAT
>CAUYTI010085006.1:0-16014 GCA_963575145.1 Galago senegalensis
TCGTCTCTGCAGAGGTTGAGCTGCTCAGGGCAGACTGCAGGTACACGGTCTTGTGGAAGAGTCAGTTGCTTAAGAAGACCACCAAGGAGAAGAGTCGCAACTAGAAGAGGTATGCTTTTCAGGGGTCTTTGCTTCATTGGCACCGATAATGAATAAAGGAAAGAGGATAGAGAAGAGGCAGCCACTGATAATGTACGAGGACTGCAGTGCGGTGAGCAAAGCCAATGGCAAACCAAACCCAAAGTAGTAAGGCCAGTTCCTTTCTATGTTTGACAACCATTGGTGCATTTCAATTCCTTTATTGAACCAATGATATTCAAAGCAATACGGTGAGTACTAACCAGCTGACCAACCAGAGGGATAGGAAAGAGGTTCAAGAACATTCCCTGGATAAGGAAAAGAGCCTGCAACAAAAGGCTGAAAAGCATGTCAGCAATTATTTTACTGACACAAAGGAATGGATAAGGCCTCCTCCCTGATACCTCAAATGCCAGGTCAGCTATATCCTGAAACCAAATGGCATTCACGACTTTGCTCAGCACAAACAGGGGGAGCACCCAGAGAGCGCTGAAAATTGATGTGAGGAGGAATTGCAGCCAGGACCAAAAAACTCCATGCAGTGATGGATCACTGATAATTAGGGCTGTTACATACTGAAGCCTAGGAATAAACATTCGATAAAATAAGAGGAGACTACACCAGAAGATTCCATCATTCCAAGCACAACACCGGAAAATTCTACTAACAATACATGGCTCACTCTCTTGCTTCTATTCCATGCTCTGGGCTCTCCTCTGTGCCGGGACACTACTTGCCTTTCTTTGGAGCTGCTCTTCTCTCTTTTGCTGGATTCAAACATCTAACTTTGAGATGATACAAATA
Source organism: Galago senegalensis (assembly GCA_963575145.1). Classification (NCBI taxonomy): domain Eukaryota; kingdom Metazoa; phylum Chordata; class Mammalia; order Primates; family Galagidae; genus Galago; species Galago senegalensis. The sequence continues at coordinate 883 of CAUYTI010085006.1, forward strand.
CCCCATATGGAGTCTTTGATTCCCCTGGCAAGGTCCTGGAGAAATGTGCTGACACTGTCAGCCATCTCTTCACCACCCAAACTATCGACTACACAGAGGAGAGAGAAGCACCCCAAAATCTCTCATCACGTAGGACCTTCTTTTTAAGGAAGAAGACACATGAAGTTAAAACAAACAAGATTATGGAAAGGGAAAGAAGGATTCCGAAGAGACAAAAAGAGTAGGAACCACGATCAACACATTTTTTTTTTAAAAAGGTCGGACGGGGAGAAGACACAACGATATGAAAATATAGAATTCCAGGACGTATCTAATATTATAATAAGAAATATGAAAAGAGTTCTATTCAAATTAGAGATTGAAGCACTAAAGGAAGACTCGACTCTTGTCCCCATGTGCATTTAAAATAGTCAACTACATGAGAGGCGCGCCTGCAACCAAGGGCAAACTGAAGGACGGGCCGAGTAACGGCAGCAAGTTACAATTAAGAGAGCAGAGGTCAAGATCTTAATACCACGCAGGGTGAAATTCAACCCCTCCCCCAAAGAAGTTTTATAAGAGGTCAAGAGGGATTATTTTCAATTCTAAGGAGGGTAATTCATAAGAGAATATAATAGTTAAAATGTAATAGTTACATCAAAGAAGAATAAAGGAGAAAAAGACAAAAAATAGGAATAGACTTTAATTTACTTCTCTCAGTCCACCAAGGGAAGCAAAAATAAGCAAGACTTGGAAGAAACAGAATAATGTAATTAATAAGGCGTATTTGGTATACGCTTAACTCAATGTTCTGAAACTAGCAATACTTTAAAAAAAAAAAATTGTTTAGTTTTTCTAGTAGAGACGGGGTCTCACTCTTGCTCAGGCCGGTCTCGATCTTAGGCTCAAGCAATCTACCTGCCTTGGCCTCCCAGAGTGCTAGGACTACAAAGATGAGCCCCAAAGAAAGGTGGAAATACCTTTTTTTTGCAGTTTTTGGTCAGGGGTGGGTTTGAACCTGTCACCTCTGGTATATGGGACCAGCACCGCACTCCATTGAGCCACAGGTGCCACCTGGAAATACCTTTTTTTAAGCACTTGTAGAGCAGTCAGCAAAACTGGCTATGTTTAAAAACACAAATACACACACTCATAGTATAAAAAGAAATTAATAGTATTTACACTGTGTAGTTCCAATGTAATAAAACTAAAAATTAACACCAAAACTTTGAAATGAAAAGGCCTGTCAACTCTTTGGGTTAAAAAAATTTTTAACCCAAACTGGGTTAAGAGAATTTTAGCCCAAATTACAAAATTATGATTTACCAGGACCTATGAGATACCAAAAGCAATGTCTAAAGAAAAATCCTGGTGTTAAATACCTACATGAGAAAAAGGAAATGAATTAAATATTTGGCATGAAAAGCAAGAGAAATATAGCACATGAATATAATACTATGCATCTAATAAAAAAAGACTGAACTCTCCAAATGCTGTGATATATGATCATAAAATATCAGACTAAGATATTTAAGCCTTTTCTTTCTTTAAATTAAGGATAATAATAAAACATAAAATTATTTAACATACATTTTGATTCTAAGTGTGTACTACTACATGTATGTGGGTGTGTACATGTATGTGGGTGTGTATATGTATGTATGTGTGTATATATATATACATATACATTTTGGTGGGGGGGTTTGCAGTTTTTGGCCAGGGTTGGGTTTGAATCCACCACCTCCGGCATATGGGGCCAGCGCCCTAATCCTCTGAGCCACAGGCGCCATCTGTATATATATATTTTTTAAGTATAGGAAGCACAACTGGTGACTTGGATTTTTTCAAGGTATCCACAGAATGAGAACTATCAAGATAGTCTAAGATTAGACTCAGAACATACAGAAAACCCCACGCACCCCCCAAAACTATTTAATAACTATCTGTAGAAATTACATTTCTTTTTTTTTTTTTTTTTTGAGACAGAGCCTCAAGCTGTCCCCTGGGTAGAGGGCCGTGGCATTACAGCTCACAGCAACCTCCAACTCCTGGGCTCAAGTGAGTCTCTTGCCTCCGCCTCCCAAGTAGCTGGGACCACAGGCGCCTGCCACAACGCCCAGCTATTTTTTGGTTGCAGCTGTCGTTGTTTGGTGGCGTCCGGGCTGGGGATTCAAACCCGCCACCTTAGGTGTACGTGGCTGGCGCCTTAGCTGGTTGAGCTATAGGCGCCGAGCCAGAACTATTATTCTTATTGGATGAAAACTTTAAATTTTTAATTTTGTTTTTAAATTTCAGATTGATATAGGGGATGAATGTATTGAATACTTTTTTTTTTGACAGAGTCTCACTTTGATGCCTTGGGTACAGTGCTGTAGCATCATAGCTCACAGCAACCTCAAACTCCTGGGCTCAAGTGATTTCCTTGCCTCAGTGTCCCAACTAGCTAGGACTACAGACACCCACCACAATGCTCAGCTCTTTTTTTGTTTAGAGTCAGGGACTTGCTCTTGCTCTGGCTGGGCTTGAATGCCTGTGCTCAAGCGATCCACCTGCCTCAGCCCCCCAGAGTCAAGTTGTAGTTGAGCCCTTCACCTAGGGGGCATGTTGAGCACCCTCACATTGTGTACATTAGGTGAGATCCCACCCATCACTTTTTCTCTTCCCCTGCCCCCTCACTACATCAAACTTATGAAAAACTTTTTATTTTGGCAAGGCTGCCTGCATATAGTGTTTTTTTTTTATTATTTTTATTTTTTATTTTACTTTTGTTTCTTAAAGATAAGGTCTTACTCTGTTGCCCCAGCTAGAGTGCAGTGGCCTCTTCATAGCTCATTGCAGCCCCCAATTCCTGGGCTGAAGCAATCTGATCCTCCTCCCTCAGCCTCTCAAGTAGCTAGACAACAGGCACATCTCTTTTAGCTGAAGAGAGAGCATTGCAGGTGAGCTAGAGGACCTAGCCTCCTCCTGCTTCCCTCCTCCCTCCCCTTTGCCCTACAGAAGAACAGTAGCTGCCAGGTGCTGGGCTTATCTCCAGAGGTGAGGTGCTGGCTCCTCTGCTTGGGCCTGGAAGGCAGCATGTGAGTGTGTGGGAGCAGCTGCCTCTCCCAGTGCCTGCACCCCAGTTGTGTCTCTCTCTCTCTCCCAAGTGCTGGCATTTCATTGCCTTTCCCCTTTTCTGAAGTAAGCTGAGCTGCTTGGGACCTCAGAGTCATGAATCTAAGGATCTCTCAGAGTTGGGGAGGCCCTTGGGTGCTGTATTCTTCAATGTCTAATTGGTTGTAGGAATGTCCCTTTTCCAAAATCTTTGGGGGCCACCCAGGGTCTAAGAAAAAGCCCTATAAGTTGGCTTGATGTGGTGGCTTGTGCCTGTGATCCTAGCACTCTGGGAGGCTAAGTTGGGAGGATTACTTGGAGCTCAGGAGTTTGAGACCAGCGTGAGCAAGAGCCAGACCCCTGTCTCTACTACAAATAAGAAAAACTAGCCGGCATTGTGGTGGACGCCTATAATCCCAGCTACTCAGCAGGCTGAGGCAAGAGGTTCACTTGAACCCAGGAGTTTTGAGGTTGTTGTGAGCTACGCTAACACCACTGCACTCTAGCTTGGGCAACAGAGTGAGACTTAAGACAAAAACAGAAACCAAAACCCTATAAGTTAGGCATTTTTTTTTTTTCCACTTTTAGAGTGTCTGGGGTCATGCAGCAGCAGAGGTGAGACTCCCTCCAGTGCTGTGGGACTCCAGTGCATTCTCTGCCCTAGGCTCTTGGTGTGGAGAGTTTGTGCTGTGTCAGACCCTGCAAGGAACTGGCTTTACCAGCTTTGCCTCCTGGTGAGGCTGGGGAAAGCCTGTTCTTCCCTCCCTGGAGGGCTGAACTGTAGCACAGGATTTCTGCTATAAACCTACATTGTCCCCAACTGTCTGCAATCCCTTTCAATCACTTTCTTGTAGAATGAGCTTTTGTTTTTGTTTTTGTTTTGTTTGGAGGCAGAGTCTCATTATGTAACCTTTGGTAGAGTGCCATGGTGTCACAGCTCACAGCAACCTCCAACTCTTGGGCTTAAGCAATTCTCTTGCCTCAGCCTCCCAAGTAGCTGGGATTATAGGTGTCTACCAGAACACCTGGCTATTTTTTGGGTATAGTTGTCATTGTTTGGCAGGCCTGGGCTGGGTTCAAACTTGCCAGCTCCAGTGTATGTGCTGGTGCTCTAGCCATTGAGCTACAGGCACTGAGCCTAGAATGAGCTTATTTATTTTTTGGCCAGGGGCTAGGTTTGAACCCACCACCTTTAGCATATGGGGCTGGTGCCCTACTCCTTTGAGCCACAGGCACCGCCCAGAATGAGCTTATTAACTACAAAAGTTTGCCCTTACATGAGGAGTCCTAAGACACAGACAGATCTATTTACCTGCTTCTTTCTGAAGCCTTGTGCAGGCAGGATACTCGGAGGGGTCACAGAGGGCCAGTTGACCAAAGAAACGTATTTACTGAAGTGGATAAATAGGAAATAAGATCAGAGATGATTACAGGGGCCTTTGGCAGAGGAACTTGAATGCCACAGTTATGTTTAATCTAGTGGAGAAGGGAGAGTGGTTGGTGGTTTTCAAGCTATGTTCTGAGCATGCTGGTGCAGGTATCAGGAATAGACTGGGAGAGATGGGAGGCCCCGAGAGCACTCAGGAACCTCTGAGAGCGGAGGTTGCTGGTATTGTGCCAGCAGGAGGTGTGGAAGCCTGAACTTGGTCAAGAACAGTGGCCAGGGGCAAAGCTGGAGCCTCTTGGAGAGTGAATCCTGAGCCACCCACAGCAAATGGAACTGATGGGTATGGATTCTGGTCAAAAGCCACACACACCTTGTGGGGAGAGCTCTAGAAATTTCGGTCAAGTTGGGGGAGGAAGGAAGGCTATGGTGGTGGGCGCAGGTAGGGGCTGCCCTGAGGTCAGGGCTCCCCAGCCTCCTCCCTCACTCCATCATCCCCTAGCACTCTAGCAGAGGGGTCAGAGGGCCATTTGCTGCTGGCTGATGGAGGAAAAAGTCAAAAGAGTCCCCACCTCTGTAGCTCTGTTAGGGTACCTGATCTAGTCTGTACAGCCAGTTAACATTTGCTGAGTGCTTCCTGCATCAGGCCCTCTGCTGAGGGCTTTGTGGCCATGAACTAATTCAATCTCTTTATGAAGCTATAGGTAGTTGCTGTTATTATTCCCACTTCATAAAACAGGGACCTGAGTTTGAAGGCTTTAGCTAATCATGCAGCTGAAATGAGGGAGCTGAGCTTGGCACCCAGGTTTGTCCCACACCTGAACCTGTGACTGTTCCACTGCCGAGAAAGTCTCAGTTATCAGGGAAATCTCAGAGTCCCTTGAGCTGCCTATTTACAGAGTGGGTTCTCTTCCCTCAGCCCTGGAGATTTCATCTGCATTAGAAACAAATCCTTCCCACCCCTCCCCCACCGGCCCCAGTAGCTCTGAAGTAGGTGACCCTACTCTGAGATATCCTATTGCCTCCCCAAGTACAACCCCACCCTTCTGGCAAAGCTACCACAGCGACCCACAGAAAGCTGTCTGAGCAGAGAATGACTACGGCTCTGTAAATCTAGCATATGACCTTGGTCAGGCCTCAGGCCACTCAAAATCCCCATGCACAGAGGCTTTGACACTCTGGAGGAATCCTGGAGATTCTGGGCCAGGCAAAGAAGAAAGCCATTTCCTATTTATGGGGATTTGCAAAATCCCAACAGAATCAGATAGTGGGGCAAGGGGAGTCCTTAGTGAGTGACACAGGTGCTGGTGTCATTCCCAGCCCTGCCACAGTGCCCTCATCAAGGCTGTAGTTCCCTCATCTTGACAAGCCTCGGGGCTCCACTGAATCTCTCAGGTCTGTCATGCTATGGCTGGTGATCCGTGACAGCAGCTGGGTGCTCTGGTAAATCTCCATGAGGAGGAGGACAAGAAGGGGTGGGGTGGGGAGGACAAGGGGTCTTACCTGGGAATTCAGCCAGGGCAGGGGCAGCATAGGGGCTCCGTAGGGCTCTACCCCAGGAGGTGGCAGCAGGGATCTGAGGGCCCCTCCTTGCCATTCACAGTTGTCTCTTGCTTCAGCTTGGCACTGGTCTTATACATTCCGGCTGACCTGAAACCTTATCCTAGAGAAGCTAGTTGACAGCCAATCACTTGATGAGAGGCTGGCTGGTGAGGGGCAGGGAGGTGATTGGGGAGGTCAGTGAGTTCCAGATTTGGTTCAGTTCTCCTGCCTGTGGGCACTTTAATATCAATCCTTCAAGCTGTGAAAGCTTCCCTGGGTGGTGACAGGGGTATATGGGGGTGGTGGGACCTGTCACTTTACACAGTTCATAGGTCAAGGCCTTCCATGACTGGTTGGGCAACTCAGGCTTCTTATTAATAATAACGATGACAATTGCCATTTCTTGGCACTTCATATGTGCTAAATATTTTACTAATATTAAAAAAATATATATATGTATGTATATATATATATATAGTTTCTGTTTCATAGCCCATGAGATAGGTGCTATTAGGATTCTAATTTTTTTTAAATTACAGATTAAGATATAATTCACATACCATACAATTCACCTATTTATCTATTTATTTATTTATTTATTTTTGCAGTTTTTGGCCAGGGCCAGGTTTGAATCCACCACCTCTGGTATATGGGGCCAGCGCTCTACTCCTCTGAGCCACAGGTGCTGCCCCAATTCACCTATTTAAAAGGTACCAATTCAAGTAGTTTTTAGGCTGAGCATGGTGGTTCACACCTGTAATCCTAGCACTCTGGGAGGCTGAGGCAGGTGGATTGCTTGAACTCATGAGTTCAAGACCAGCCCAACCAAGAATGAGACCCTGTCTCTGAAAATAGACTGGTGTTGTGGCAGGTGCCTGTAGTCCCAGCTACTTGCGAGGGTGAGGCAAGAGAATTGCTTGAGCCCAGGAGTTTGAGGTTGCTGTGAGCTGTGATGCTACAACACTCTACCAAGGGTGACAATGTGTCAAAAAAAAAAAGTCAAGTGGTTTTTAGTATATTCAGAATTGTGCAACCATCACTAATCTATTTCACATTTTCATCAATCCTTGTCCCCCAAAACTCCATACATATTACTATCCCCCCTGACTCAGGCAACCAGTAATCTATCTTCAGCCTCTATGGATTGGCCTATTCTGGACATTTCATATAAATAGAATCATACAGTATATGCCCCCCCTTTTTTTTTTTTGAGATAAGAGTCTTACTTTATCACCCTCAGTAGAGTCTCATGGCATCATACCTCACAGCAACCTCAAACTCTTTTTTTTTTGAGATGGAGCCTCAAGCTATCCCCCTGAGTAGAGTGCCATGGCATCACGCTCACAGCAACCTCCAACTCCTGGGCTCAAGCGAGTCTTCTCCCTCAGCCTCCCAAGTAGCTGGGACTGCAGGCACAATGCCTGGCCATTTTTTGGTTGCAGCCATCATTGTTGTTTGGCGGGCCCGGGCTGGGGATTCGAACCTGCCACCTTAGGTGTATGTGGCTGGCGCCTTAGCCGCTTGAGCCATAGGTGCCGAGCCTCAACCTCAAACTCTTGGGCTCAAACAATCCTCTTGCCGTAGCCTCCTGAGTAGCTGGGACTATAGGTACCTGCCACAATGCCCAGCTAGTTTTTCTTTTTTTCCTTTTTTTTTTTTAAATTGAGACAGTCTCACTTTTGTCGCCCTCTGTAGAGTACTGTGATGTCATAGCTCATAGCAACGTCAAACTCTTGGGCTCAAGTGATTCTCTTGTCTCAGCCTCTCTAGTAGCTGGGACTATAGGCACCCACCACAATGCCCGGCTACTTTTCTGTTTGTTTAGCAGGCCTAGGTGGGGTTTGAACCCACCAGCCCTGGTGCATGTGGCCAACGCCCCAACCATTGAGCTATGGACACCCCAGCTAGTTTTTTTTTTTTTTTGAGATGTGGTCTCGCTCTTGCTCAGGCTGGTCTCCAACTCCTGAGCTCAGTCAATCCATCTACCTCGGCCTCCCAGAGTGCTGGGATTATAGGCATGAGCCACTGTGCCCAGCCTAGTACGTGTTCTTTTGTAACTGGCTTCTCTTACTGGCATAACAGTGCTTTCAGAGTACATCCATGTTGTCGCGGGTGGCTGTACTTCATTCTCTTTTATTGCTGAGGACCCTAAAATTTTACTGCTTATTTTTACAGAGGAGAAAACCAAGTCTCAGGGAGGCAATGGCTTAACTGGGTCATATGGCTGGTATGTGGCAGGGCCTGACCCCCGGCCTCTAAACTGTATCACAGGTTAGGTCTGTTTGCTGTGATTACTTTTCCCTCTGACATGATACTGAGAGGCTTCAGCATGAACACTGCTGGGGGAGGGTGGCGAGGATCCCCTGCAGTAGCAACTGTAGGCCCAAAGGGAGCTGGGGCAGGGTGGCAAGGATCCCCTGCAGCAGCAACTATTGGCTCTATCTATAGGCACTGAGAGTAAGGGCTGGGCATGGCCTTGGGACCTAAGTGGAGGGGACAGAAGAGAGGGGAGGAGGAAGGGAGGAGAGGAGGGAGTGAAGGGAGGTATGCAAAGCGAATTAACAGGGTAGAGTAGAGGAGGAGTAGGCAGAAGCCATTTCTGGACTTGGGCACACAGCCACAGATGGTCACAGGGCAGGTGGTCTGAACAGAGGCTCAAGTGTAAAGTTTTAGTTATACCTGTCCCCTTTCTTGGACCAGGCCCAGTTCTTACGGTCAGCAGAATAGGCAGTTATGTTAGAAGGGAGTGGCTGCTGGGGTTGCTGAGATAAGGAAGGCTCAGGAAGTAGGTTCCAGCTCCACCTGGCAATACTAGACTGGAGGCGGTGGGGTGAATTGCAGGGGGCCTATGGGAAAGGGATTAAGAGTAGGAACCCAAATAAGAGGGCAGCAGGTTCTGAAGAAACCCATTGGGAGGGACAGGTGAGCTTACTTTGGCTTAAGTATTCAACCTTTTTTCCCCTCTGCCGCACATTGGAAGAATAAGTTGTCTTGGATCACATGTTAAATACACAAACACTAATGAAAGCTACTTTTCACGACCTCCAACACCACAGATAAACAAAGTCCTCACAAAATTGGCATATGTACTCAGCACCCATATCTCAGTGGTTAGGGTGCCAGCCACATACACCAGGGCTGGTGGGTTTGAACCTGGCCTGGGCCTGCCAAATAACAATGACAACAATAACAACAACAACAAAAATAGCTGGGCATTGTGGTAGGCACCTGTAGTCCCAGCTACTTAGGAGGCTGAGGCAAAAGAACTGCTTAAGCCCAAAAGTTTAAGGTTGCTGTGAGCTATAATGCTATAGCACTCTACGGAGGGTGACATAGTGAGACTCCTTCTCAAAAAAAAAAAAAAAAAGAAAGAAAAGAGAAAATCAGCATGCAGCCTGTGGGGAGCCACAGAGGTTGGACACCCTGGCTAGAGGCTTCTTGAGGGTCTGTCTGCTTTGGTTCCCAGTCCTGAGTCCAGCCCACCTAGAAGTTCAAAGGTTGGCTGCCGTGGGCTGGGATGCGACCAGCCTCTGGTGGTCAGAAACATCTATATTCAGATGGAGGTAGTGCTCAAAGGGAAGTGGGGGAGACACTGGCTAATTCTGGTGGTGGGAACAAACATCTACCTCATCTCCATCTTGTATGCCTCAGCAAGCTGTCCACCTCAGAGCTGGCACTGGGAAATACATCCAACTTCTAGGGACAAGATTATGGTACGTAACATGCTCTCTGGAAGTAGGGGTAGTGGGTGTCAGATCCTTAGAGTCCCTCTATTACGAGGCTGCTCTGAGCAGGGTAGGACAAGCCCATGTCCTCCTGCAGGATATCCTAACTTGACTCTGATCAGCTTATTTACAGGAACAGGAGGAAGATTTGAAAGGAACATTCTTCACCCCAGGCTTTACCCCCCAGACCTGGACCTGACTGTCCCTCTGTCAGTTCTGTGCCTCAAGGGAGGTGGATTGCTGGGCTTTGAAACCTGTGCGCTGGTGACCTGAGAGGGAAACTTGGCAGGGAGGACAGCCTCTGTGGTGTTGGGGAGGGGTGGACCACAGGCTGAAGCTTAGTGGGCAAGATAAACAGAAGGGGGAAAGGCTCGTCTGACGGCAATAAGGAGGGCAGCTGCTCCCTCCTAGGGTTCCTTCATCACTCTGTACCCTCTGAGGCCCAGTGTACTCTGCCTGTCCCAGTTATTGGTGCACAGGCCCTGTGGGGGATTCTGAGGGGCTTATTCCAGGAGATTCCTCCACTTTGCTGGCTATCACTGTAACCTGGACTAACCTGATCACTAACCCCACACTTCAGAGTGTGGGTGGGGCTGACATTTCCTAAACTCCCACTACGTGCCAAGTGTAAGCGAAGCACTTTCACAAATGTCATCTCATTTGATCTTCATCACAACACTATGAAGCTGGGATTATTATCTGTATTACGGGTGAGGCCAGGGCTCAGACAGAGCCAGGCCAGTCTCTTATCTCCAATTGCACATGGCTCAGAGTACCCTCCTGACTCCATAGCTGCCCACGGTCTGGCCAACTCCTTGGGGTCACACTGTCTCTTCTAGGAAGCCTGCCCTGACTGCGCTATCCCACATGGGCTTTCCCCACTTACATGGCACTTCCTGACGGTACCTTGTTTTGATCACTGAGTGCTCAAAACATGTCTGGGGATGTCTCGTGTGGTAATTCACTTCATAACCACATAACCCCCCAGAGGTAAAACACTAAACTTTGGGAGCTGTTTTGAGGACTGAAGTGACATGTGCTTGTGGGTGAACAGCAGAGCCCTCCACATTAGTTCCCTTCCACTCCTATCACCCAGTAACACTGCATACTCTATACATTTGTAGATGCCCCTTTCTCATTACCCCACAAGGCCTTGTCTGTGGCAGCTGCTCTAGTGTTTGTGGTCTGACAGTCTAAGCTGGAGTTATCCATCCCAGAGACAAGGGGGATTCTGGGGGCTTATTCCAGGAGATTCCTCCACTTTGCTGGGTATCACTGTAACTTGGACTAACCTGATCTTTGGAGGAGCTCAAGTCTCATGGTGACCCTGGTTCGCTGTTCCAGACAAGCTTCTCTAGGAGACTGTATGGTTGTCAAGCTTTCTCACTGGCTGTTAAAGCACAAATGAATTCCTAGCACCCCTGTTTCAGTGGCCAATCCAGGAAACACTGTGCACAGAATGCAAATAGCAATATGGCTTTATTCAAACATGGGCAGGAAATGACCTTTAGAATTGGGTAAAAACAATAAGTTAAAAGCATGGTTTAGAATTACAATCAGGGTAAAAGTTGGAAGGAGGTGATTTCTTCATTCCTTCCTATTAATTTGATACAGCATAATAATTTATATCTATAAAATATCCTATTTCCATGAAAATAAACTGCAGGTGGCTCTAGGATTTCCTCAGCTATGCGCACAATCTACATAGTCCCCCACACCAAGCTTTAAGGCAAAAATGGTCCATCATATTCTGGCGGGGGGTGGGGGGTAGACTCATGTCAGAAGTCAGCTGAGTTAAGGATACTAGGAGCAGTTTCTCCATTCCAAGTTGCCTGCTTGGGTCCCTTAGTCAAAAGATGGATGGGCCACTTTGGCGCTGGAATCCATTTTGTTTCTAGCCTTTGCTAGAAGAAAGAAGCAGAAGTCCTGGCAGGTGGACCCTGGGCTGGTTTGGGATGCTTCTCTAGTCTGGACTGGCAAGGCTTCTCAGGGCAGCCATAGACTAGGCTGGTGCAGGGAGCCAGCCCTGGTGCTTCCTATAAGCTGTACAAGGCTGAGGGAAGAGGTGCAGGTTGTGCTTCCTTTAGTTTCTCAGGCTGCATTAGTCTTTCTGGGAGTACCGGGAAGAAAATATCCGTGCAATCCTGCGAGATTCTTCCTCAGGCAGGTTGGGAGGGAGCGAATTAGGTCTGCGACGACAAGGTCTTCGGGAGAGGGTTCCCCTGGTGGCTCCACTCTTGTCCTGGAGAGGAAGAAGTCAGCGAGGTGAGCACTGAAGATATGACATCACCAATAGATGACTTTGGTTCCTCTCATCTTTTGGTCATTTGGTTACTATTTATGTAGAGCTGACTGGTTAACAAAGCACGCTATCTACCTTATCTTGTTTACCCTTAACCACGTAAGCTGTTTAGATCCTTCTCCCCATGCTGTGGATGAAGAAACCACAATTCATATGGAATAAACCCAAAGTCCCACAGCTCCAAGCAGCAGAGCTGGGATGTGAACCCTAACCCTAACTTTTTCTTGTGCCTCTGGAGAAGGAGGGGGCTGTCACCTCCAGGACAGATTTGAAACTTCATATTTTCTCTGAGTTGTTACTGTCCCATGTGTGACCTTAGGAATATATCCAACTCCTGGGAGAAGATGTCAGTGAATAATGTACTCTCTGTTTGGCCCTTTGGAGTTTTTGGAACTGTCAGGTGACATGAAGCACATACACATTGCCCTGATACCAAACATTTCTCTTTCTTGGGCTGACAGGGTACCATTAAATCTATCTTTAAGGTGATTGCCTTTGTGTCATGGCATCATGGTCCTCTGGGCTCTCTAACTCTGTCATTTGCTCATTCAACCTTTTTTCTTTCCTTTCCTCTTACTCTGTGTCAAGGTTCCTTCACTAATGGAGCTTAAAGCTGTACAGGAAGGCAGCTGGTTGAGAGCAAAGCCCTGGGGAAGAGGTGGAGGACTGGCAGGGGAGGAAGCGGTTCTAAAAGGAATTTGGATTATCTACCACAGGCATACCTGGCTGACTTTGCAGCACGTAGCCTGTCTTGTAGATAAATATCTCTTCCCTGTCCTCAAATCTTAGGAGCCGAGATGATCACAAGCTGACAGAGTACTGACAGCATGCTGTCCTACATCCTGGACACTGAGAATCAGCTTGGGGGGGGACCCTAGAGATTAGGACCTCCCTGCCCCTTGCAATTCTGCTAATGAGAGAGACCTGGTTAGAGTTGCTTTCTGGGATCAGCAACATCTTCTTTGACCTTTTAAATATCTGTGAGAGGGACACAGAAATTAACAGAACTTTGTTATTGACCTTTAGAGCTCAAAGCTTTGGGAGACACAGAGATCTACACAAAGAAGTATAATAGCAGTCAGAATGAGATGGGGGGAGTGGGAGTCAGGCATTCCTGCTCAACTGTTTGGGTGTCACTTTCCTACCCACAAAAAGGTGAGGTGGATGGGTAATCTTGAGGGTCCCTGCCAATCTAGAATTCTAAATTCCAGGGCAATGTATACCACCTGACCTGAGCAAGCTCTCAGCACTGTCAGCCTACAGGGAGGCTTACTTGGGCTGCACAGTAGAGACCAGATGGTAACATTTCCCTGTCTTTTTGGTGGCCTATGTTATAAGGGAAGAAAACCTACTTTTTTGCTGGTGTTTGTAGCTCTTCCTTCCAAAATATGGGAAGCACTTGCACCCCATAAAGCCTCAGGCCAATGGGCCAACCTGTGCCTGTTGTCTCCCCCATCCTAGCTGAGTGATCTTGTGTAGGACATGAACTGGATTAGAGGCTGTGTCCCTGGCTGGGCCAGGTCCAAGATAGGAGCTTGGTAGCTGCTATATCAGTGTGAGCAGGACCAGGCCAGAGGATTAAATTGGGTAGGGAGGAAATGCTTGCAGCAACCTTTTCATTCATTCATTCATTCATTCATTCATTCTAGGACAAGTGGTTGATGGCCTACCATGCGCCAGGCCTTTAGTTAGGGCAAACCCTCTCAGAGTCTCTATAGAACTTTAAACTTTTGTATGCCCTTCTCTATTCCCAAGATCCAAGATGATGGTTTCTTGAATGATTTGGGATTTAGAGGTGATACATGTCCCATTCCAGTATCCTGTCTTTACCACAGATGGATTTTCTGGGTCATCAGATGTATCTTCTTTTTTTTTTGGCCGGGTCTAGGGCTGGGTTTGAACCCGCCACCTCTGGCATATGGGGCCAGCACCCTACTCCTTCGAGCCACAGGCACTGCTACAGATGTATCTTCTTTTTAATTTCTTTCTCTGTTATGGTGAGAGGGGACTATGGAGATGTTTTTAAGTCAGATAGGAAAACAGGCCTATAAGCACAGTCCTCTGTCTCAAATCCTAAAATCAGGCCTTCATTTCTACACCTTCTAAAAGAGAAGCATTTTTAGCTTTAGAGAGACTTACCTGGGTCCTGCTCTCTCCTCAGTTCATGAACTGACTGTAAAAAGACCTCTGTGGGTGATTCATCAAGCCTTTCAGGAGTCTAAGATCTATTCTACCCGATCAACTCTAGACAATACACAGATTTGGTTTTTGTTTCCATAGGGTTTCTCAGCTACACTTGATCTTAGCCAAAAGGCTGAGAAGCAAGTAGGCTTCTCAACTAGAAGGGGGACAGACACTGACCTACCCAACAACACAGAGATGATGCTTAGAGCTTGGGAACACTGAGAAAGGAACAGATAGTAACAGGAAAGTCTGGGGAGGCTTCACACAGAGGTGGGATCTGAGAAGGGCAAAGTTTGAACAGAGCTGGGTGGAGGGGTGAGATCATCCATTAGAGGGAATAGCATGAGTACAGGCTGATACCTGTTAGCTGGGCCCATTATCTACCCTGGAGCTGGATTGAGTGTGGCTGGTTCTGCCAACCTTCTAGCACCCACACATGGACCCAGTGACCTAGGAAGCCTTATCTGCATGGCCCAAGCCCAGGGACCAAGACAAGATGGGGTATGGCTCTGTGTGAAGGACAGGGATGGGGGTAGAAGGACAGAGAACACACCCTGAGCAGCATTTGGCTTTTGTTGGCCTTGAAAGGGTTTTAAAAACATCTTGATTAGGAGTAAAGATTCTTTGTTAGGATTACTACCCTAAAATACACAACTCTTTTTTTTTTTTTTTTTTTTTTGAGACAGAGCCTCAAGCTATCCCCCTGGGTAGAATGCCATGGCATCACCCTCACAGCAACCTCCAACTCCTGGGCTCAAGCGAGTCTCCTGCCTCAGCCTCCTAAGTAGCTGGGACCACAGGTGCCCGCCACAACGCCCGGCCATTTTTTGGTTGCAGCCATCATTGTTGTTTGGCGGGCCCGGGCTGGGGATTCGAACCCGCCACCTTAGGTGTATGTGGCTGGCGCCTTAGCCGCTTGAACC
>CAUYTI010085010.1:0-18435 GCA_963575145.1 Galago senegalensis
ACGTTTATTGAAATTTTGCCTAAGAAAATGACATGAAGGCTGTGTTAACCAGTTTGATGGAAGTGTTTCGGATTGTGTGTGAAAACCCCACACTGTACCCCAGAAGTGCATTAATGTACATAGTTACCATTCAATAAAAAAGAAAAAAAAAAGAGTGCTGCTTGGGTTTAGAAAGGGTGTATCTCTCTCAGGCAATATCGGGCACGCCATATTTGGAAAACCAGAACAAATCTTCATGCACCATCTGCCCCTTATTTGCTACAACTGCACTCATATTTTCCTCCTCATAACCTCTCCCTTTTTATTCACCTCCTACCACCCTTGAATTTTGAAGGGAAATATTAAAAATATTCTTTTAAGCAAGTATTCTTTGCCCATTTTGGGTGTCCAACAAGGCCTGTGGTGATGGCTGTGAGCCAGGGAATTTTTCTAAAAAACAGAACATAGGCTTCCTTGGGCATGGTGTCATTTAGCACAGAAAGAAGCTTGTTCAGAAACAAAATAGAACAAAACAACCCCCCCAAAAAAAAAAATCTTTTCTTTTTCTGGAACATCTTTTCTCCTCTTTTTTTTTTTATACCCACTACTCTACAGAGCTAATGGCCTGTCTCAGAATTCTGTTAACTATTGAGAAGTTTCTGTATCCAGCTGTGGCCATCAGATTGCTGCACCACAGTCCATTGGTGAGATGTCTGAGAGCCTGAGCAGGGTTTTACATCCCCGAGCTTCAGGTTTTCAGCATCTGTAAAATAAAGAGTTTGGACTAGATCATTTCCAAGGAACTTTCCAACTCTACAATTCTATTAACTATAAAAATAATTTAAATGGGTCAAGAAATTCTAATGTTAATTTGAACCAAATGCAAAACTAGGCATAGTTTATCAAACTCTAATTATAATCATCTAAAGACTGGATTAGCAACCAGAAGATTCTTGGCACTCAGAACATCAGCAACAATGACCTTTTAGCTTTGGCAAGTAAGCTGAACTATGGTCTCTAAAGAAATAAGCAAGAAAACATTCACCTACCTCAGGGGAGTCTTAGAAGATTTTATTTGTTAATTCTTTTTAAGTGCTCTGACTCAGCAAAGCATAATAGAGCATTAGTACCAGGAGTTATTATTTGGGTTTATGAGATTGGGTTTTCATTTGATGTGCAGAATGATTTCTGGGTTCTTATTGTGTAGGGCAGGCAAGGATGCCAAAAGCTTCCTGACTCCACACAGAGTTGCCTTTTAAAAAAAAAATTAACATTCTATAAATATCAATCATTAAACCAACTTTTAAAAATAAACCAATTTATTCCAGCAGTGAGTGGAAATTATTTTTATTAATATTAAAATTATTCTTCTCCCATGATGATAGCTGTTAATATACTAAGAATAACCTCATGTTTACGTGGTACATGGGAATTTCTGAGAACTATTAGAGTCACTGGGAAAGGCTAGAAAAACCCAAGAATAGAGTGAGAAGAAACTATTTTGAAAGAGTTAGTTTTCCCATGCAGAATTAAACAACTAATCTAAATAATGGCAACGAAAGAAAGAACTTGAGCAGAGAGATTATACAAGCTCAAAATGAATGTCCTGGTCATTTACGCAAGTGATCAAAACCTGGTCCTCCAGTGTAGAAGGAGCCTAAGAGAACTTGTGGGAATGTATTCATTAGTTATGTAGATGTATGTATAATCTCATACATCAAAATACAAAATCCACAACTTCAAATCGTTTCCTCAAATGAAAAATTACATAGTTACTAAAAATAATTATTTTTACCAATATGTTTACCACCTGCAAAACACTGGCAGAACTTTTAGTCTGACACAGAAAGGTGTGTGCTTTCCAGCAGGATAAATTTTCCGTGTGTTTTTCTAAAATGTACAGTTCATTTGTGTGAGCATGTTTTGGTGGAGTTCTTAAATACATGAATGGGAAGAAAAAGAAGGTAGACTAGCATGAGATAGCGACTTTAGGAAATATATATTCATCGATAGCTTCCATTTTCTGAGTGTGGATTAACAAAAAGATCAATTTAATTACATTTCTTTATACATAAATTAAAAAAGCTAAGTTCACAACAAGAAAAAGAGCTTTAAACCAAATGAAAAACCCTCTTTTAGTCATGTGGCTGGCCATTTATCTGTCATCCTCTGAATTTCCATTAAATAAATAGGGTGTCATTTTAAGAATATATGCATAGATTATATTTATGTAGTAAGGTGTACATTCGACTGTGAAAATCAAAACAGAAGCAGCAGATGGTTCTGCTTCAACCCAAGAGACCACTCACTGAGCCAGCTCAGAATGAAAACCCCCTTTATCCAGCAAGAAGATATGATATTTGGAAATCCTGCCCCAGTGTGTATTTAAATATCAAAAGAGAAGAGGAGGAGAGAGGTGGATTTGTGTAAAATAAAGTGCATTTGATCATCAACGCCTCAACCATTGTCCATTCATATGTGCTTTCTCCAGGCCAGAAACTCTAGCTACAGCTATAGATAGATATAAATATAGATAGAGATACGTAGATACACATATATTCTAGAGAACAACAATGAGTATTGTAAGCGCACTTTCCCCAGTAGAAATGCCATACTTCCACTGTCAAATTTGTACAAAGACCAACCTATCTAGACAAGAGAAGTAGACTTAAATATGTGGGTACAACCCTTCCCTCTTACTGCAGCATTATTTCAACTCAGCAGTTCACCAGGGAACAGAAGAAGGTTAGTTCTTTTCCTAATCAGCCAACCAGATTAGGATGATGATTTCATGTAGCCTACTCATTGAAACAAAATTTTACTATTAAGAAAAAACCAATATGTGCCTAAGGTTTACTGTAAATATAGCCAAAATATAAATGTTGTGGAGAAAAAAAAAATGCACGAGGAGTTTGATAAGTATACTCTCTCTTCCGCAGCACTGCTAGCTACATAGTTGGATCTGAACCTTGATGGTCACGGCAGATGCTATCAGCCCACTCCTGGCCTCTCTGATCTCTTCAGAAGGCTTGCACACAATAGCTCCCAGTATGCTTTCACTGCTGGCAGCCACAACCTACGTCCCCTTGTCAGAGATATGTCCTGGCTGCCAGAATTCCCTTTGTCTGTATGCACAGACAAAGCCTAAGTGCCAGGATTCATGTCACCTCCAGTGTGGTTCTCATACATTGACTGACTGTGGCAGGATGATACTCCAGCTCCCTTGCCCCTAATTAAGACACTTGGAAGTATGATCTGTGCTGTTTTCTGAGGTCTCCCGGTACCTTAGCATGCTGAGATCTCTGTGAATTGGGACTAGAGATTTTGTCCCCTTAAGATCCACTCCCACCTCTCTGTGGGCTACTAAACCCCTGACTTGGGCCAAATCGTGGCCTGGGTCAGATGAAAAGCACAGGAAGTATCATGGTCTGGATGTTTGTGCAGACCCATCAATTTCATATGTTGAAACCTAACAACCAATGTGATGGTATTAGGAAGTGGGGCCTTTGTGAGGTGATTATTTCCTGAAGGGGAATGAGATTAGTACCCAATAAGAGGCCCCACAGAGCTTCCTCGCCCATCTACATGTGAGGATGCAGTGAGAAGGTGCCATCTGTGGACTAGGTAATGGGCCCTCACCAGATGCTGAATCTGCATCACCTTGATCTTGGTCTTCCCAGCCTCCCAAACTGTGAGAAATAAACTTCTAATGTTTGTAAGCTACCTTCTCTATGGGATTTTATTATAGCAGCCTGGTAGATGGGATGAATTATTCACCAAAACTGCTGCAGTGCTTAGCTAATATGTACAGATAGGAATTAAGAGAACATGGCTCAGGGAGGTGTTGAGAATATTAGACCATATAGGGACTGGTGGGTTGAACAGACAGCCTTGTTGCTACTCTTTTACCAAGTAGGATTTAATTTTCTAGAAAAGGCACAAGAGCCAAACCTAATACACTAACAGAATGGTTCCTGGATGACTGGAAAAATTTATATCAAACATGAAGTGAGATGGAAATACCAGAACTGGATTTAGTAAATCCATCAGTTTGAAGAACCCCTTCCATCAGTTTCATTTACCTGTGCTATAAAGATCGTCATGGGAGTAAAGGCCAAGTAAAATCCTTACTGCTACTTCCAGCTCTTCAACTTGGCAAAGAGTGAAAACCAAAAGCCATATTATATTCAGACAGAATGGCAGAGATTAATGCCACTTTCTAAGATTTAATAAATTTTGAGGAGGTATTTTTCAACACACTCTCTCTTAACTGACCAATTTGGGACGAACAAAAATCAAATAGAGGACACAGGACTATTGGCAATTTAATCAAGCTGCAATGACCATAATATGTTTACTACAATTTGGTATTTGTAAATAGGTATGCGTCTGGCTAATAAACTATTCTAACACGCATCTATGAGAAATGTCAGAAGCAATTCTCATATGCTAGAGTAAACAATAGTACACAGTGGTGGTCTTATCTCAGGATCGTGTTCTTTCTTGCCCATTAAGGGGTAGCCCTGTGGTAAAGGAAAAACCTTCCACTTGGACAGAACTTTGAGCAGTGCTTCTACCTGGTCATCTAGTTTGTGGGGAGAAAAAAGTAGCTCCTAGGTGTGGTAAAAATATACAAGAGCTCCTGGGTGTGGTAAATTAAGTTGACTGGTCAATTAGAAACTAGAAGGGAAAAGACCAGAAGATAGAAGTAGAGATGGGAGGAAGTTATGTAGATATACATGTGGGAGTGGTCGCTACGTGAAGGGGTCTTTGTTTTCTTGTAAGTGCCAACCGGAAACATCCAATCTTGGGTAGACACCACACAATCCACACAATGAACCAAATAGGAAAATTCTTCTGAAAGATCTCTGAAAGATTCTTCTGAAAGCCAATCTCTGTCCTGAGCCATTCTAGGGTTTCAACAATGACTCTGAGAGTGGACCATTCACACCATCTAGAGCAGAACAGAATAGAATAGAACAGAAGAGCTGTGCTGTAGCAATGGAGACATGGCATAAACCCAGTATCAGGGGCTCCTACCCGCTAAGGCTGATGCAGCTGCAGTGCTGCTGAATCGCCACTCTGTCAGCAGCACAGACAAAAGCAGAGCTCTTAATGTGGTAGCACCCTTTGAGGAGACAACCAGCCTCCTGGGGAAAAGCCACTGCCTCAGATCCCTCTACTACAGAAAGAACAATATTATAGTAGTTTCTACGGGCCAGGATAGGCATGTGTTCTTGGGATGGATTTCCTACCAGAAGACCTTACCAGCAACACTGTCTGAGGGATCCCAGAATGTCAATTTACATACCTAGGGTCCCATAGGACATCTTTTCAGACCAAGGGACTTACTTTAGATCAAAGAAGATGCAATAATGGGCACTGACCACAATTTTCACTGATCCTACCATATACCCCATCATCTCAAAGCTACTTGTTTACAGAACTTTAGACTGGCTTCTTAAAGATACAATTAAGAGCTAGGCATAGTGGTATGGTATTGAGAGTCTGAGGCAGGAGGATTGCTTGAGTCCAGGAATTTGAGGCTATCCTGGGCAACATAGTGAGACACCCACCTCAAAAAAAAAAAAAAAAAACATAGTTAAGGCACTAGCTTAGAAATGTTACCCTATGAGGTTATATCTTCATCTTTCACATTGAAACATATACCTCCTTGAGCCAATAGCCATGGTATGGTGCTGTATCCCCCATAAGTATGGAACCAGAAATTAAGTAGCAAAGTAGAAGTGGCTGCTCTCGTCCTCATATCCAGTGCTCTCTTGAGGGAATGTTAGTTCGAGTGTGTCTAGCAGCCATGGTTCTGATTAGAGCTGTTCCACCAGGGGAAACAAAAGCTCCACTAAACCTAAAGCTATACATTTCAGGGCATCTTGGACCCCTGTTAAACAGAAAAAAACAGAAAGTTGCAGAATTTCCAGAGACAATAATTCTGATTATACTGAGGAGGTGGAGCTGCTGCTACATAATGAGCCCAGAAGAAGACCATCTGGAATTTAGAACCCTCTCAGACATCTCTTGGTCTGTTGCCGTTTCAACCACAAACAAGGAGTTACAACAAAGGCATAGTAATCATGTCCCAGCACCCACAGAATGAATATCTGGATCACCCACTAGACCACCCACCAGATCTGCAGAAATGCTGGCCAAGGGTCACTTGGGGTAACCTAGGGTGGGTAGGACAGGAAGCAGATGATCAGTACCCATCTACAACAGAAGGGACTGCAGCTCGTCACACTTACCCTCCTCTTGAAGCCTTTGTTTTTTCCTAGAAGTTATGACCAGCCCTATCCTGCAGAATCAGTGGAGTAAGGTAAACATGGGGCATGAATAGGTCTGTGTAGCAGAGGGGGAGACTGGAGCAGGTGCCATCAGTGTCCATCCATATCCCCTTGGATTCCTTCACCGTTGTCATGTATAATAGCTCCCACTGTGCCATCACCTCTCCCCACAGCAGCACCCATGTCTTTTTTCAACCACTGCCCAATGACTGATGGAAATGAAAATACAAAATGTATCAGTTCCTCTGTCCCCCTGATTCGGACACCTGGCTGCCTTTCTCAATCAGAATTCCTCATCTGAACCACAGAATGTGATTCAAATGATGATTTTCTCAGTCATCCCAAGGATGGTACAAAACAAATACCATTCTACATGAACAGGTGAGAAATTAAGCTTGAGTAACTCCATCACTAAAAAACAAAATCAGCTGGACATGGTGGCATGCCACCTGTATTCTCAGCTACTCAGAAAGCTAAGGCAGGAGGATCACTTGACCCAGGAGTTCAAGGTTACAGTGAGGTGAGGTTGGGCCACTACACTCCAGCATGGGTGACAGAGAGAGACCATGTCTCTATTAAAAAGGAAAAGAAAGAAAGAAAATGAAAAAGAGAGTCTTACTCATAGTAGAGAAATTAATTTGTTACACACAGTGGACGCCTTTCAGAATTAATTGAATTAATTCTCTCTTGAAATTGGTTTTTTAAAAAAAAGTTGTCAGAGCTGTGACCAGTGCTGTTTCCAGACTTCTCTGAGTAATTGAGCCAAAATGATTACCTGAAGGACTTTATAGGATGTCACATTCCTCTTCCTTCCCTTCCTGGTCCCACATTTCCACTCCCCTGCCAGGTTTTCTTGGGAGTACATCCCAATAAATCACTCCTGCATAAGCTTACATCTCAAAGTCCTATAAGCAACCCAACCTGAGCCTCAGTCTTGCTGCTGGAACAAGCTGGCATAGGGAGAGCCCAGAGGCCACTTCTGTGCTTAACAGTGGTAGCACAGCGGGGAGCAGGTGAGAGTGACTCTCTCTCGTGATACAGAAATTGGGGTACCTCAAGAGAAAGTCCAAATACATATTCCTTAGAATTAACAGAGTCTAAATTTAGCCCAAATCAGAGGGCTAAAATATGACCACAACAAAAATGTATCTGAGTAAATTGTATTAAAGTATCTAATATAATATCAGTTTTAAATGAAGTACAGTTAACTCCAATAAAAAAAAAAAACATTTCCACTAGCAGTTTAAATGCTCTGTTTTCAGCTTTTCTGTTCTTTTCTCCATTAATACACAGAAGTGTTAATTTTGCTACTTAACACTTTTGCAAATTAAGAATTGATTAATAAATAACAGTGAAATGGTATAAAGAAGAAAACTTTGCTTTTTTTTTTTTTAACAAGTCGTATTAACTATCAGTGTTCTCCCAGAGGGCTCAAAAATGCCAAGGTTTACTTTTAAGATATGAGAGTTTAAACATCCATGAAATGGTGTTATTTTCCAACTAATGGCATTTTTTTTCTTTGTAATGTCTTATATCCAGGATCATGTTCTCACATCCATCTTGTGCCAGAGTCTGGCATCCCCAGGCCCTTTCAGTAGCTCAATAAATAACCTAAAAGGAATAAAGGGTAAAAAAACAATCTGTCAATAGTGCATGAATTTGCCTATGCAAAAAATATAATAGTCTTTGTCCACACATCTTAATTTCTGTTTCAGACCTTATCCTCTACCATCCACTTGGTCTTTGGAAACTAAATGTCATTTTAATTTGGGGTTCTCCCCTCTTCCTAAGGCCAGGCTAAGTACTGAAAACTAAAATAGTGCCAATGGATTAATGAGAAAGGGGAAAGATAGGTGGTGCTCAATCCCACCTGTGCACACAGCGCTTGCTGAAATATTCCTCATTCCACATGGTCCTCGCGCTCAATATCTCTCCAGCGATGCTCTCAACTTCATCCCATATGCCTTTCCTCAGGTAGGATTCTCCAGCACTCCCAGGCTTTTCTTGAGAGTGGGAAAATGGTGGCACTTTCCTGTGCTACACTGAGGTCCCAACAATCCCTTGATAAAGGCCCCCACCTGCCACATGCCCAGCAGACATTTTCTCCTTGAAACTATTTACCATCAGGGAGTTTGAACTAGGAAATAGAAGATGATTCCTCTGCTCCAAGATTCTGCAAAATTGTTTGGTTTTCCCAGGGTTTAGACCAGAAACAAGGTCTCTCTCTCTCTCTTCCTCTCGCTCCCTCTCTCTTCTCTCTCTTTCTCTCTCTCATCTCTGTCTCTATCATCTCTATCTCTATCTCTCTATCTCTATTTCTATCATCTCTGTCTCTATCTTTCTATCTCACCTTCCTTTCCTACTCCCTTCCCCATCCTCCCTGGCCTTTTTCTCTTTTTTTCTCTCCTCTTGTCCCTCAACAGGGTCTGTGAAATATTTATGGTCAGAATATTTCAGAGGGGCATTAGTATTAGGGAGGAAAATTAATCTAGGAGCTCACTCATTCTTGAAGTTTTCTCCCAAGTCTTTGTAAGAGCCAAGATTCTGAAAATCAGAAACCAAGAGGCAATTCCTTTTTTTTTTTCTTTTTTTCTGTGAATGCATCCTTTCCCTGGGACATAAGCATAGACCAACCTAGATTGAGGATGGGGAGTGAGAAATTGGGTTAGTAAATACCAAGGAGGACAGCACAGATATCCTCTAAAGTCAGAGATACCGCCATCTCTGAAGCCTCCTCCCTCTTCCCCTTCCAATCAAAATGATCCTCACCTCTTTATTTTGCTTGTTTTGTGGCATCTACCCATCATGTCTTGTGTTAAACCTATTTGTCCCTTTCTCCTCTATAGACTGGGAACCTTCATAAGGTAGGGCCCAATCTTATGCATCTCTCAATTCCCAGAGCCTAACACAGCCCCTCAGATAAATAGGGCAATGAATAATATTGGTTGAATGAGGAACATAACTTGTCTTTTAGCTTAGCAGACTCATATGGCTTATGAAACCATAGTGACCAGGTCAAAGTATTTGGGGTGGTCAGGTGTACTGGAGCTAGAATGAAATGCTGGTTCTTGTTCCTGACACACCCCTTACTTGTATAACCTTGGCCAGTTGGCCTTCAATTCCTTCTGTTATAATTTCCTCATCTTTAAAAGCACAGACTCTGCAACTACAGCAGAGACTCTAAAGCCCAACTGCTCCATCTGAATACCACTTCTCCCTCTTATAAGCTGTGTGACCTTGGCATGTCACTTATCCTCCTTGAGCCTCTAACTCCCTATTGGCACAATGGGGATAATGGTGGGACCCATGTTATAAAGTCATGATGAGGACTGCATGAGTTTGTTTGTAAAGGACATAGAATGTGCTATTGATACATAAGTAAAATAAATAGCTTGTGTCATCATTATTTCAGCCCCAGTGTACATAATTGGAAATTGAGAGTGGAAGGAGATAAGAACCACTTGCATTAATTTGGAATCTATTAAGTAAAGAACAAAACAAGTGTTGAATTTATATCTTAAAAGATATTTCAGATGTTAAAGAATATGTATGCTAGCAATATGCGATAATTAATGGAAATAAATTGTCTATCTTTGTATACCTCATATATCTGTACACATTTCCACAAATATTGTCTAAAATGTTTGTATCAGTGATCCTTAGATCGAAGATCCTTCTATTACTTAAAATACCAGTCAAGTATTAACTCTGCTTCACATTGCTGTTAAATAATAAATTCATCCACAGTCTCATACGCTGTCCTTTAGCCATTCAGTATCCTTCACAGACAATTCCCTGATTTAAAGTGCTAGTTAGAGTTTCTCAAGCTTTAATCCCAGGCTAAATGTATGTACCTGTATAAACTATTAGGCTAGAGAATTAGACACTGGAAGAAAAAGGTCGCCTTCGTTTTACCAGGGATGAGGGATACAATTCAGTTGTTCCGGGGAATAAACCCATGCAGAAGTGAGCAGCATGCCTCCAGCAAAATTTTTTAAAACAAACAAAAAACACACAACAGAAATAATATCCACATTTCATAGGAGATTTTTGTGATTAGAGGGTGGCCATTGACAGTGATATAGACATTTTTGATAAAATTAACTCATAACCTCTATAAGCAGCTATTTAAATCACCCCAATCTCTACTACTGAGCTCCTCCCTGCCAGGCCACAAGACAGGCATTTCTTTGCCCTTTCATCTAATCTAGACTTATCTTTGCAGGAGTCTGTGTTTTAACACAACCTTTATCTTGTCTGATACGTGTATATCATTTTTATGTACTAGCATGAATTTTGCATGTGACATCAAACTAGGAAAACTTCGGTCATATTACATAGGAAAGTCATAGGACATAGTCATATTACAAAGGAAAGCTGAGATGGGAAGGGCTTTGGTCCCCGAATCAGAAAACGGTTCCAGGCTCAGTTCAGCTATTCACGCACTATCTCCGGACCGCACATTCTTCCTTCACACACGCCTTCTGCTCCCTTCTATCTTTAAAGGGCCAATAGAATTATGAGCGTGATTAGAGTGACAATATTGCTATCTACCACTTCTTCAAGTTTACCACATGACATGCACCATACCAACTGTTTTATAAGTACTACATATTAGCTAACTTACAATTTTCCCCAATATGCAGAGCCTTCTTGAGGCTCAGTTGCTTTGAGTGACCTGTCCCAGGTCACATTGCTACTAAATGTATGGCAGAGGAAGAATTCAAACCAGTGTCTGCAAATCCCAAAAGTGGTACTGAGAAGTGATCTCTCAGAAGGATAGATGATAAGGTCAAAATGAGACAAAGAAATAATCCAGCTGAAAGAATTAGTTTTTTTCTCCAGAGAGCTAACAATTCCAATATGAGGTCATGGAAGAGAGAAATCCTGGAGGAGGCAGTCATCAGCAAATCAATTAGTCCATCATTGATGGGAATTCAGTGATTTGGACCATGCGCCAGAGGACAAAGTCAAGGTCAGAATGTGTACATAGCCCACAGACTCAGTATGCTCAGCTCCCATTTCTGAATCATGGAGAATGTGGGTTACATGGCCCTTACTCTCCAGGGTGCTCGTAATGTCATTGGAGAAATGTGGCACCCACTAATGGTTTATGGACAGACAAGTATAAAAGTATCTCATGCAAACAAGTCCCAGACAACTCAGACATAGAAAACCCGGACAGCTTGGAGGATAGGAATCCAGATTCCTAAAATGAAATATTTGATCTATTTTTTAAAAATGCTTTTGTACAACTAGGAGATAAAGCTGCAAATACAAAGTAGTGTGACCCTTCAGCAGTTGATGACACCCCAGTGCAAGAGCTAGACATATCAGGCTTTAAGGGAAATGGAAGCAATCATCAAGGAAGATTTTGGTCTCTTTTCATGTTAGCCTTAAAAATAGAAAATACGAGAGTAAACATGTAAATGTAAGGGATTTGTTTTTTATGCACTGGGTGTGTAATTTTTTCCTGCATCTTTTCCCAGAATTAGCATGGGTTGTGTAACAGTTTTATTAACAATGTCCTTATTAGATTTTTAGGGTGCTCCACCCAGAATGTGTAACTGGAGTCTGTATATCTAAACCAATCTACATAAAGAAGTCAGAAGATTATGAATTTTTTAATGTAATTAATCAATATTTGAAAATGGCAAGGCAGTCATTAGGGAACAATTAAGCTATGATGTAAGAAGATAATTAGTAAATTGGGGACAACATGGGTTCATTCATTAGTGGAAAACTTAAATAATGTTCTTTATCTGTTTTCCTATAACAGTGGCATTTTTAAACTTGACACTGAGATTTAAATAATCCCATGTTTTCTTTCTGTATGTGTCTTTCTTTCTGTATGCGGCTTTCACTTTTACTAGGAATGAATGTGATTGTTTTCTCCTCTTCTAACCATCGAATTTTCCCTACATCTTTTCATCCCATTAAGATGTTTTTCTCAAAAACAGCACAGCATTCTGTATATTGCAGGTATATAACAAACTGTAGCTTGCACTATTGATTAGCACTACTATTGTCATATTTGAGATTCCCAGATAGCCTTTTCTTCAGGGGATAGACTTAGCCAGTTTGCTTATCTCTTCTGCTATTTTTGACACATTTTGTTTAGTTTAAAGTATATACCCCAAGTCATAGAAGACTAAGCTTTTAGAAATTTAAAAGGCCAGGCCCTGTTAGGTGGGAAAAAAAAAGGCAGACAATTTGATTGATCAGTGGATGAAGACTTTGAACAGAAACGTCGAAGATCTTCATATGGTCGATAAAATAGGAAAAGGTGATCAGCTTTACAAATCATCAGGGAAGTGCACTAATCAGCACAGCCATTTGAGAAAAGCAAATAGACCTAAGTGTCAGTGAGGAGGTATAGAAACAAGAATGTCTAAATGCTGCTGGTAGTAAAGTAAATTGGGGCAACTACTTTGAAAAGTGATGCTGTCTGCTAAGCTGAACCCACATACATTACCCTGTAACTTAGAATACCAGGTATACATATATCCTCCTAGAATATGGACATATGTTTACCAAGACACATGGACAAGTATATTCATAGCGGCACTATTTATAACAGCCCCAAACTAGAAACCATTCAAACATCCATTCATAATAGAATGGATGTTATATAAACAGCATGCTATATACACAGCAAGGAAAATGAGCAAATTAAAACCAAATACAACATGGACAATTCTAAAGAATGTAATATTGAGCTAGTTACAAAAGAGTTGTTTCTACCCACATAAACTAGCAGGCAAAGGTAAGCCGTGGTGTCAGAAGTCATTGTGCTGGTTGGTTATCTTTGAGAATGGGGAAAATGTAGATGATGTTTTCTGGAAATGCTAGAAGGGTTCTGCTGCTTAATCTGGGTGCTACCTACAGTGAGGTGTTTCCTTCAAAAAAATTTATTTGGCTATAAATGTTTTTGGTACATTTTCTTATAAATATGGATATTACTTAATAAAATTATGTCCAAAATAAATCCTGGCTTCTGCAAGTAAAAATTTTTTATTTTAAAAAATAGAAATCTTTTGAAATTTTAAGGGCTTTTTCTTTACTGTTCTTCCATTTCCATTTCTTGGAAGATGGTGCTGATGACACTGTAGGTTAGGGAGCCACATTTTGAGAGCTACCACTTTTCCAATTATTCTACATGAGCTCTCCCAGCCTTCTTATTTCTCTTAATCCATAAACACCACTTTCCATTCCTAGCACACCCCTGGAACAATCTCTCCAGGGTCTCCATGAACCAACTTTAAGACCCCTTTTCAGTTCTTCTCCCACTTGTTTTTGGCCAGTTGAAACATCTTTGAAATCTTTCCCCCAGCTCCTGTGTCCAGCCTTTCTTAGTTTTCCTCCTGTTTTGCTGAACTCTCCCTTGCAGACTTCTCTTCATCTACTAGTAAATGTTGGCATTGCCACATGCTACGTTCTAAACCACCATTCTCTTCGTCTGGCGGTCTCATCCTCATCCTTGATATTAATTCCTACCTGTGTGCTGATGACGCCTCAGCCTGTACTCTTCCTTGAGCTCTGATCCCATATGATTAACATTTCTGGACATTTCTTCCTGGATATCCTTCACACATCTCAAACTATCTTATCCCACAAATTCTCTTCATCCTACATCCGCTTTCTTACAGTTATCTTCCCAGATGGATTCCTGCATCTCATCCTAGTCTCTTCAATCTGCTTCATCTCAAATCAGCATTTTTTACAATTCTCTTTATGCAACAGCATCCCCACTCATCTGTGTTTTAACCATAGTGCTGCCTCTTCAGGGTGGTGCTGTAGCACTTAAGGGTGGTGAACATGGCAGTGGGAATCTTTTATTTTATGTGCCTTTCCACCATTGGACCCAAGGAGGACATTCCACCTCCAAATCTTCCTACTATGTGTCAAATAGTTCTCCAAGAGTGGCTGGACCTACCTCCTTTGAGGGCTTTAATCACTTTGCAAAGTGAACAGGTCCTTCTTGTTCGTGTCCTATTTTGCCTCTGGTCAATGTGCAGACATCACAGCCCTCTGAGTCCTCTTAGGCATGCCGAATGAGGAACAGACTTCTCTCACACCATGGCATCAGTCTACTCACACTGAAAATGGGCTCTCACTTCTCTTTTCTCCACTAGTGGAGATTATCAGTCATTGTAACCCAAAGAGAAGATATGCTGGGAAGATGATGTGATGTGTTCTATGTCTGTACCATGAAATTCCGAACAACACATTTCCCATGATTGGGAAACTAATTATCATTCACATTTTCCTACAAACTCTGAGTAAGCCTTGAATTTGTGGTCATCATTGGTGAATCAAAGTTAACAACCCTTGGGAAGTCAATAGTCATTGCTGACACAGCATCGTGTGTACTGCTATACCCAGCATTAAGTAATCGGTGTCAGGGAACTGCAGAGATCAAAAGATCATTGTTGTCTTAATACAAACAGGTCGCTCAGGGTCATGGAATTGTGATTACTCACAATGTAGCTGTCTTTTCCTCCTAGTGGGAATATCAGATTAGCCAAAAATGGAACATTTGACAATAAAGAACATGAAGTAATGGCACCTGGCCACTATAAAGAATCCTCAAGTGCACTGATAGGACAAAAACCAAATAACTAAGTACTTCTCTACCTTGTGTTCTGAATCTTCATCAAAAAATCTGTGTACCTCAAGTGAGGGCATGATTTTATAATATGTTTTTCAATCAGATTGCTTATAAAGATAGGTTTCCTGAACAAATGTGTGCCTGGGGCCCTGGAGTGGACCTAACGAGTATCATCCATGCAAGACATCTGTCACACCACACATGACATTGCACTGTCACAGTTCACCTGCCAGCTCTTCTCTCCCAGAAGTGGGTTGTAAGTGCTCTGAAGGCAGAGACTGTTCTTTTGCTTCTGTATCCACAGAATCTAGCATAGTGTCAAGAGCAAGAGAAGTTAAATAGAGCTTGTGCTTTGGTAAAAAAAAAATAATAATAATAATAACTGCGTCAGCACCTCTTTAACAAAGTGACGTAGATCTACAGCCACTCTGATTAAATGAAGATTCTCATCTAAACTGGTTCATTGGCTAAGGACAGGTTTGCAAGCTCCAGTGTGCTTGGAATTTTATTGAGACATGGGCTGCCACAAAGTATTGCTATGAAGCAGAGAGGAGAAATCATCTTTTCTTTATTTTTACTTTTTTTGTCAATTTTTGCAAACACATTTATTCACTTAACTTGGCATTTTGTGCAAATGAAAGTTCAGACGTTACAAAGGTAAAAAGAGAAGCAGTGGCACAGGAAGAAAGGAGGGATGAACAGGACATTTCACGATTTGTCAATATGTGAATATTGGCAACCCCTTTTTGACAGAATAAAGTCCTGCCAAGGACTCTTGTCAGAAATAAAATGTGCTGGCTCACGCAAGATACACACAAAACACAAGAAGCCCATTGATTATTTTTGTTATAAAATGCAATTTTGATTTCCCTGAACCTTTTATAAAGAGAGGTTTTCAACACTTCTTCTATAAAATTCACTCTGATCCCTCTGAGGCACAAAGATGCAGCCACTAGAACTATGAGATGATTCCAATAGAAACTTCAGAGTCATGCTCAAAGCAAGAAGAATTAGTCACTTAGCACAAACTCAAGAAGAGAAAATATATGGGAGTGCACTGGCCTTTTGTCCTTGGTGACTATCCGCATGTTTAATTTTTCTGAGTTGATGTTCACAGCAAATTTGATTTAGTGATTTTATGTACTCTCACCGGCTAAAGTAATACATATTTTAAATCAACTGTCAGTAACCTTCACAGAGTGAAGCGCATAAATGAAAAGGATTTAATGAAATGCTACAATATGTATATTACTGCCCCCAAACAACGCCATTTCACAAGGTATTGGCTTTGTTTTGAATGCAGAATAAGAAATTACTCTCAAGGATCATTTTATGCATTTGCCCCTTAAGTGCTTCTGAACAAGAAGATATAAAACAAGAGTTGGCAAGAGGGAAAGGGTCTTCTTTGTTGACTTTTAGATAAACATTTTATGTATTAAAAAGCCAAGGTAAAAATATGCCTAAGAATGGTGACTGCCCTCACTTGATTAATGCAGAGAAAGCTTCCTGAGTTCACTATTAGGTCAATAGGGATGTATCAGATGCCAAAGCAGCTCCTTCCGCCTGCCTTTTTTTTTTTTTCCAGAATAATTTTCTAGAACACAGGTGTTCCAGCTGCAATCCACGGAGTCTCCTTATTCTTCCAAGCTGGCTTAGGGTCCAAGGGAGAGACTCTGTAGTTTAACCAGGGACTCAGCAGTCTTTGGAGGGCCTAGCTTCCTGTGTATCTGCCCCCACCCACCAACCCGCCAGGACCCTCTACCTAGCTATAACGAGACCACTGTTTTTTCTTGTTTCAGTATTTTGGTTCCCAAGTGAGATTTATTTCATAAAGTTGTTTTTGCTTCTAAACACAAAATTGTAAACTACTCCAATTTGGCCAGTGAATTATTCACTTGTTTATTTAATAAAGATATATTAAGCACCAACTATGTTCAAAGAACTCTACTAAGTACTGGAGATTCAGAAAGAGAAAATAGTGGAGGAAGGCAAGACAGGAGAGTGGTGGAAGGACGCTATGGCTCAGGGACACTGTGCAGTAAGATCCTGGGACAACAGGGGAGACGACAGTGTAAGTCATGATGAATAATTTTCACGTAATGTTTTTCAACTGCTCAAGTGTTTATTATAAAGAATAATTCCAAAGGCCGAAGCAGATAAAGATTGAGAACCAGTAGATCTGGCAATGCAGAAACTCTGGTGACCTTACCTCTGATACAGAAGCCTCAGCAGGGAAGTATAAATAATATTCTAAATAAGACGTGATCAATGTTGGGAGTGAGACAATGGCAGTGCGGGCAGGTTCATTAACAGACAGAATTGCTAAGATAAGGAGTGTGGGCATGAGTGAAGAGATGAGAGTAACAATGAAGATTTTGCCATGGCAACTGGAGTGCTGGTACAAGCAGGACCTTAGAGAAAATCTGATCAACATTTTTTGGACATGTGAGACTTGCGGTATCAACTGAAACTCCAAGTGGAAAGGCCTAGTAAACTTTTGGAAACACAAGCCCAAGAAACACAGCAAGGCTAAAATTGTACGGGCAGTATTTGAAAACACTGTATCTAGAGATACGGATGGCAGTTAATAATTAGTGATATTTTCAACCAAAGATAGAAATGCAACCTTAAAAGAGAAAACATATTAAGTTTTCTTGTTAATTCATTGATATAAATTTCTTGTCCTCTATATGAGGGCCATGAAATATGAGGAAAAATAAAAGGCAGGGGAATGAATATGTAAAGAAAATTGAAAAAGAACATTGAAAAAGGCATAGAGAAGCAGTCCTCAACCTTCATGGCATCAAGAACTAGTTTCATGAAAGAAATTTTTTCCATGGACTATGCAGAGGCTGTGATAGTTTCAGGATAATTTAAGCACATTACATGTATTGAGAACTTTATTTCTATTATTATTAAGTTGTAATACATATATAGGTATGTATACAACTAACCATAATGCAGAGTCAGTGGGAGCTCTGAGTTTGTTTTCCTGTAACTAGATGGTCCCAGAGCTAGCTTCTCAGCCTCAGCTCCACCTCAGATCATCAGGTCTTCGATTCTCATAAGGAATATGGAGCCTAGGTCCTTCACATGCAATTTACAGTAGGGTTTCCATTCCTCTGAGAATCTAGTGACACCTTGATCAGACAGGAGCTGGAGCTCAGGCACTGATAAGAGCAATGGGGAACAGCAGGATTTCAGACTCTTAGGGTGAAGGGCATACTTATAACATTGGCATGAAATGTACAAATGCAAACTGTGTAACCAAATTATGTGTACCCCTGTAAGACTCTACAATAAAAAATAAATTTAAACAAGAATAAAAAAGAAAACTCTATTGAGACCATCTTTTTAGGACTGAATAATATTCCCTGGTATACATACACCACAGCTTGTCAATCCACTCCTGAGTTGATGGGCATTTAGGTTCTTCTCACATCTCAGCAATTATAAATAGAGTTGTGATAAACAATCTAGTGCAAATGTCCTTACGATAAAATGACTTTTTTTCTTTCTTCTGGGTAGATGCCTAGCAGTGGGATT
>CAUYTI010085012.1:0-36628 GCA_963575145.1 Galago senegalensis
AGGAAAGAAAGAAAGAAAGGAGAGAGGAAGGAAGGAAGGGAGGAAGGGAGGGAGGAAGGGAGGAAGGGAGGATGGAAGGAAAGAAGGAAGGAGGGAGGGAGGGAGGGAAGGAAGGAAGGAAGGAAGGAAGGAAGGAAGGAAGGAAAGAAGGAAGGAAAGAAAGAAAGAAAGGAGAGAGGAAGGAAGGAAGGGAGGAAGGGAGGGAGGAAGGGAGGAAGGGAGGACGGAAGGAAAGAAAGAAAGAAAGAAAGGAAAGAAGGAAGGAAAGAAAGGAAAGAAAGGAAAGAAAGAAAGAAAGAAAGAAAGAAAGAAAGAAAGAAAGAAAGAAAGAAAAGAAAGGAAGAAAGAAAGAAAGAAAGAAAGAAAGAAAGAAAGAAAGAAAGAAAGCAAGCAAGCAAGCAAGCAAGCAAGCCCGATTGCCACATACTGATTAACTGGCCTGGGAGCACAGTGCATTTCTAGCGTGATGCAAATGGCTTTTTAAGACCTGTGGCCACTTTTCTAAATATTAGCAGTGGGATTAAACAGAAATGTCTCTTTCAAAAAGAAAAAAAAATTGATTCCAAAGGGAGTTGATTCCGACATTCATTATGATATTAAAAGAATATATATTTCAATTTGGAGAAAATGAGATAGGGGATGACTTGGGTACAAAAGAGTTGTTTTTTTTTCTTTTCCTTTCTTTTCTTTTTTTTGAGAGGGGGTGGGGTCCATAGCTGTGCTTGTCAGAGAATTTACCCAGGAGGATGGCAAACCTGTGGCAGAGTCAATTTAGTTACAAGATCAAAATCTCTTGACTCACAGGAGACAGTGTTAAAAGGTTGGGAACAGCTACAGATCTGTTAAAATCATGCTTTTGCAGCAAAATCAGATTTTGAATTGCTTTACAGACTCTCCATTTATAAAGCCCCTTTCAAGCTGGCAGTTTGGGGTTCACAGTCAGAATGTTCCGGAAGGTGTTGAACCAAGGCATTGACTTCATGCAGCCCTCTTCCCCTACCCTACTCCTCACTGAGGTCAGGCACCACCACTTAAAAAACAAGAAGAAAAAGAAAAGTGACTAATTCTCCCATGCTTGTAAAATATTCGGTCGCAGTGCTAAGAAGCTAACGCCTGATGCCTCCTTTATTAATATTGGTAACAAGTGAAGTAATAACAGCTACTGAGCACTTATGCGCCAGGCATTTTGCATGGACCAAATCTAATCTCCTGCCTCATTTTGGGTGGTCTGTAAACTCGATTGGTTTAGACATTTTTTTAAATGATTCAAAAAAAATTCCAAAGGAGAATATTTCATGACTCACCAAAATTACATCAAAATCAAATCGCAATATGCACAAGTAAAGTTTCATTGGGACACAGCCACGTCCATCTTTTCCTTCATTCAACAGCCTGTGTCTGCTAGGACGCAGTTGTCCTCATACATATCTATGGCTGCTTGCGGGCTATGAGGGCAGAGTTAAGCAAGTGCAGCAGAAATCGTACTGACGCACAAAGCCTCAAGTATTTATTTTCTAACCCTTTACAGAAGAAATTTGTCCACCCCTCCTGATGTACAACACCCCATTCTTCCAATGGCCTTCTAAGTAGGGACTAAAATTATCCCAGTGGGTACAGGTGGAGAGGGAATGGGAGTGTAGGGAAGTCACTGTGTCTTAATTCCTTTGCTTAATTTCCTGCATGAAAAGTCACTTTTAATGAGACTGTTTTAAAAGGAGCCACTTCCTTTGGCGCTAGGGAGTAGGAAGAAGTGACTAGACAAAGTCAAAATCTGGAAGAGAGAGAGAGAATTTGACTTTCTTTTGCCTTTTGTTCTATCCAGATATCTGAAATGCTCCTCTTCAAATTCTCAGTCTCACTTGTGAATATATTATTCCAGCCACTGCTGTGGTTACCAGCTCTCCACAGATTCAACACTAACTCTTGACACCAAGGCTTCCCTGGTGATGGTGAACATATGAACAGTTTAATGCAGTTCCCTTTAGCTACTTTTGGTTTTGTTGTCTGTGCTTTCAAGGTCTTAGTTATGAAATATTTGCCAAGACCAATGTCCTGAAAAGTTTTCCCTGTTTTTTTTTTTTATGTTACTTTTATAGCTTGGGGTCTTAAATCTAACTTTTTAATTCATCTTGAGCTGATTTTTATCTATGGCGAAAGGTGTTGTTTCAGTTTTGTTCTTCTGCTTATAGTTGTCCAGTTTTCCCAGCACCATTTATTGAAGAGAGAGTCCTTTCCCCCAGTGAATGTTCTTGAAACCTTTGCTGAAGATCAGCTGGCTGTAAGTATGTGGGTTTGTGTCTGGGTCTCTACTCTGTTCCATTGGTCTATGTGTTCTATGCCAATACCATGCTGTTTTTGTTACGATAGCTTTGTAATATATTTTGAAGTCAGGTAGTGTGATATTGTCAACTTTGTTCTTTTTGCTCAGAATTGCTTTGGCTATTCTGATTCTTTTTTTTTTTAACAGCCAATTATCTTTTATTTATTTTTATTTTGGATTAATATAAGGGGACACATGATTAGGTTACATGGTTTGCATTTGTTAGGTAAAGCTTAGTTATAGTTGAGTGCTTCAGGCAGGTCATATGCCATGTACCTGGTCTACATTGTACCTGTTAGGTGGGAACTGAATAAGCCCCCTGCCTCCTTCTTCAATTTCATTGTGTTTTTCTCTTTTGTGGGCCTCTAGTTGTTAATCTACTAGTTTCACCTTAGTATTGAGTACATGAGATGCTTGCTTTTTCATTCTTAAGATACTAGGAAAATGTTCTCCACTTCCATCCAGGTAAATACAAAAGATACAAGCTCTCCATCTTTTTATGGCTGAATAGTATTCCATAGTATACATGTACTATAGTTTATTAATCTATTCATGGGTTGATCCCACTTCTTGTAATTGTGAATTGAGCTGCTATAAATTTTTGAGTGCAAACATCCTTATGACAAAAATGACTTTTTTTCCGAGTAGATACTTACTGTTGGGGTTGTGGGATAAAATGTAAAGTCTAGTTTTAGCTCTTTGAGGATTCTCCATATTTCTTTCCCAAAAGGGTATATTACTTTGCAGTCCCACCAATAGTGCATAAGTGTTCTCCTGTCTCCACATCCACACCAGCATCAGCAGTTTTGGGACCTGATGATGAGGGCTATTCTCACAGGGGTTAGGGGATATCTCAAACTGGGGTTTTGATTTGTATTTCTCTGATTATTAGGGATAATGAGCAGTCTTTGTGTGTGTTTTATTTTGGCCATTCGTCTGTCCTCTAGGGAAAAGATTCTGTTCAAGTCTCTTGCCCAGTGATTAATGGAGTTGTTTGTTCTTTTCTCATTGATTCACTTGAGTTCTTTGTAGATTCTGGTTATTAGCCCTTTGTCATATTCATAACATGCAAATATCTTTTCCCTTTTTGAAGGTTGTCTATTTGCTTTGGTTATTGTGTCCTTAGCTGTGTAGAAGCATTTTAACTCCATCAGGTCTCATTCCTGTATTTTTGCTGTTGTTGCAATTGCCAATGGGTCTTCTCATAAATTCTTTCCCAAGGTGATGTTGTGAAGAGTTTTTTACACACTTTTTTGGTTTTTTTTAAAAAATCATTTCATGTCTTAGATTCCTATCTTTTATTCAGCATGAGTTAATTTTTATAAGTGGTGGGAGGCATGGGTCCAATTTCAGTCTTTTATGTGTGGCTAATCAGTTCTCCCAGCAGCAATTATTAAACAGAGATTTTTTTCCTTAATGTATGCTTTTGTTTGGTTTATCAAAGATCAGCCATCAATATAAGGCTAGTTATCCTGAAATTAATATATTAGACTGGACTGGAAAAGTGTAACTTACCATAGGGAGCATATTGTTGTCACTGTCACTAATCTTTTGGCTCACGAGTCTCAGGGAGTCCTCAGAAGGGGAAATTTGACTCGGCCTCTCCACTGGTCTCTCCTCTCCACTACTCAGCTGGAAAGAAACAGGTTTTGGGGAAGGAGTCATTGCCTTTGCCATCAATGATTCCTGCACTAACAATCCAGCGTGCAGTCTTTTTCTTGTTCGGGTCCCATTAACTTATAACTCTCAGGCAAGTGCGGTGATTAGAATGAATCAACATCAGTCACCAAAGGGCCAGCTCTGTGGATAAGTCATGTAGCATCATGTAAAGTGGGCTAACATGTCGTAAATTAATGTTGTTAAAATGAATACTTGATAGTAATCCCAAGGAAGGCTATTTACCAACCACACTTGAAGCGACAGAAGCCGTGTGGAAGCCAGAGCAATTTGCATTGCATGCAAACACTCAGGTTTGCCTCTGATGATGAATTATCAAATGCTTTGGCTGCTCTCCATGTGCAGTGCTGTTTAATGTTTACCTAAAAAGCAATGGGGCAGGAACAGGCTCTGTGTGCCTTGGAAATGCTGAGTGATAGAGGTCAGTGGGATGCATGGAGCAAAACAAAGAAAATCTATTTCAGTAGCCATGCCCCTCCCTGGGCTAGCACACCTGGCTGTCATCCTCTCTTGAATTTTGGGTGGACCATTCCCCCCTGGAGCTGGGTGAAAAGAGACATTGACAAGACATAAGCACTCATCTGTTCTGCTGTCCCAGCCTCACTTTCCTGGTCAGGGCCCTCTGATGGCCAGCCTCCATTTTTTGAGGTGTTGGAGTTTCTATATGTCTAATCACATGGCTAATGCCTGGTACTTTCCATGAGGGCAAGTCTTGGGCAAAAATTACCTTTGACTCTCTTTTGAAAAATATCCACCCTAGTGTCCCAGGATCCTTAGTCTTACATTTAATGCTGTGGGTGCCACATGGAAAACAACACTAATTTTTTTTCCAGATTAATAAGAGGGTACAAATATTTAGGTTCTATTGTTTTCATTTCTAAGGTAAAGTTCAAGTTGTAGTTGAGCTCTTCGCCCAGGGGACTGCTGAACACCCTTAAGTTGTGCACATTAGGTGAGCTCCCACCAATCACCCTCTCCTTCCTCCCCAATACCTCCCCTTCCCTCCCCTTTGCTAGATTATACTTGTGTTTTTTTCCTTCCTAGGAGCATGTGATTGTTTATATATTGGTTTCCCATTAGTATTGAGTACATTGTATACTTTTTTCCTATTCTTAAGACACTTTACTAAGAAGAATGTT
Source organism: Galago senegalensis (assembly GCA_963575145.1). NCBI lineage: Eukaryota > Metazoa > Chordata > Mammalia > Primates > Galagidae > Galago > Galago senegalensis. The sequence continues at coordinate 5,137 of CAUYTI010085012.1, forward strand.
TTAGCTCCATCCAGATAAACACAAAAGATGTAGTCTCCCTGTTTTCTTATGGCTGAATAGCACTCCATGGTGTACACATGCCACGGTTTGTTAATCTGTCCCTAGGTTGATAGGCACTGGGTTGCTTCCATGACTTGACAGTTGTGGATTGAGCTGAAGTAAACATTCTAGTGCAAATGTCCTTGTGGTAAAATGATTTTTTCTTCAGAGTAGATACCTAGTAATGGGATTGTGGATCAAATGGGAAGTTGACTTTTAGTTCTTTGAGAATGCTCCATACTTCTTTCCATAGAGGTTGCGTTCATTTGCAATCCCAACAACAGAGACACCAAATTTTTGACCTCTTCTCCTTCATGGAAACTTAGCACTCCCTGAACCATATCCTCAGAGTTCTGCTGCTGACATGCACAGTGGATCACATGAGAGATCCATTTACCTTGGAATTCAACTATAAAGGAGGAATCAAAAAGAAGAAAAAGAAAAAAAATTAGAGTGCAGGGCGGGTACGGTGGCTCATGCCTGTTATCCTAGCATTCTAGGAGGCTGAGATGGGAGGATTCCTTGACCTCAGGAGTTCAAGACCACCCTGAGTGAGAGTGAGACCCCATCTCTAATAAAAATAGGAAAATTATCCAGGCATTGTGGTGGGCACCAGTAGTCCTAACTACTGAGTTCTAACTGCTGAGGCAGGAGGATCACTTGAGCCCAAGAGTTTGAGGTTGCTAGGCTGACACCAGGGCAACAGAGTGAGACTCCGTATAAATAAATAAATAAATATTTAAAAAATAAAAAGTGCTAATGAGTTCATGCGTCTATTCCGTGTGAGGAGGGGTGTGGGGGATCGGATTGTTACTGGTTTCGGGTTTAAAGTCATATAGTTTCCAAAGTCGTCCTTGATCCAAGCCCACTACTTCCTTAGGAACCAGATCCAAGCATCTCCATTCATTCATTCCAGGGCTAGAGGGAGAACGTGCTGTGTTGACCTAACGGAGCATCTTCCTATGGGATGTTGAGAATAATAACTGGCTTTTTATTTTATGAAGTAGAAACTACACCTGCCCCCACAGTCATGGAAGAGTCCAGTAATAAGTTAACACCATTTAAGTTCATACTTTTAACTGTGGGCACATTTTGTACCTTCTGGGAATTGTGCCGGGAAGAACAAATGATTCTTCTTCCTGGTGCTCTTTCTCCTTCCCACCAATTTAAAAACAAACAAACAACAACAACAACAAAAAAGTCCTATTGTCTAGAACAGAGTGGTCCATTGCTTGATTTTTATCTGGTTGAGAACAGGGTCTCTCAAACGTGAGTGATATGTAGATCCTTTTGAGAAGAAAATAATTATGAAGGACTCCAAGGAGGATATAAAAGATTTTTATTGAAATGCTGGTGTATATATATAGAAACATAAAATCAGATCTAAGTTCCTTAAGCTTATTGTTTTAGTCAATTATAAAGCCAAAACAAATTAGAAATTAAATACAGACACCACTGCAGAGCCAATAAAATTCAAATTAACAATATCAAGTAAATGGGATGAATTATGCTCTTTGGCTGAAATGGAATCTCCTCTTTGAACGTGGCTGTTATACTCTGGGCTTCGGGGTAGGGTCTCTTGGGGGCAGGAAACCCAGGCGATCACGCACCAACCCTCTTTTCTATTGCATTGCTGGGCATCAATTTATAATTTTCTATGAATTTATGCCCTGGATCCTTCTCTGCTCTTTTCTGCAGAGAACAAAGGTAGTAGTATTGAGAGCCTGTGGGATGGCAAATTAAAAAAGCAAAAGTCTGATCTGCAATCATGTGGCTGAACTTGATGAGAAAGTGGGTGTCCAAAGAGTCCACAGCATACTCCTCTGGGTTTCTTTTTGCTTGTCATTGAAATTTCATGTGACAACAGACTTTGGTTTTGGTGAGAAGAATGTGTCCAGACCCCCAGGGGCTGTGGACTCTAGCTGGAGTGCAGCATCTAAGGTATTATTCTCCCAGTGACTTTCCACCAGTCATCTCCCTTTGCCCTGTGCACCATCAGAGCTTGGGCAGTTTTAAAGGACCCTGTTGGACCATTGGGGCACCTTGGTGGTGGTCCTGGTCAAAGCCTTAACTGGCTCTTTGCCTCTAATCAATGTCAATGGTGTCTACCACCTGAGGTGTCTACTACCTGAGGCACCACCACTCTTACCCCGGCTGGAATTGCCCCCCTCCTTGCCAACTGGCTTCCACCCTTAGCTTCCTCTTCTCCATATTTTACCCCGTAGCAGAGGGTGATCTTAAATTGTAAATTAATCAGGTCCTTTTCTTGTTGAATACCCTTTCTTATCAAATTCCAATTTTTTTTACAATAAGATTCATGACCTACCAAGCTGCATGTAATCCAGTCCCATCTCTCTCTCCAGCTCCGCACCTTCCTACCTTGCTCCTTTTCATCCCCCAAGGATCCAGTCCCAGAGGTTCATTTTAGTTCTTCAAACCACCCAGCTCTCTCTGAATGAGGTTTTTGGATGGGCTTATTGCTCTCCCCGCATCATCCTCTGCTCTACTAATAGACTCTTCTCTCTCTTTCTCTCTCTCTCTCTCTATCTCCCGCTCTCCCTCTCTTTCTCTCCTCTCTCTCTTCCAATCATCCTTTAGGGTTCAACTTAAATCCTGCCTTTCCATATAGGGCTCTTCTGATTACCCTTGACCATGTTTACCCCCAAACATTGTTCTCTGCATCCATCTTTCGTAGGCCTGGTCATGCCACAATATCCTTGTGGGGTGTGGGCTTACACTCCTCTTTGGGTCTATCTTCCTCCATGAGAATGTCAGCTCCTTGAGGGCAAGGACAGTGGCTGCCCTTTTTATCACGGCATCCCCTATGCCCAGGACAGTGCAGGCACGCTGTTGACATTTAATTATTGAATTAATACTTATGAAGGAATAGAAGCCTTCCAGGGGGCTCACTTTCTGGGCTTAATTTTTCTTCACTAGAAAGCATAGTGAACAATGTCTATTTGGCCTCATTCATTTAACGGAGAAGCAGGTCCTGCCGTCAGGCCTCACGTTAGATTCCAGATACACAGAGCTTATTGAAAAAAGTTTAAGGGGTCTTAAAGAAGGCCAAGGGCTGGAGGTTTGCTGTCAGTGGCTGGATAGAAGGTGTGGGGAGTCAGGGTGAAAGGCCTGGAGATCTCTACCCCTCAGGCAGTAATAGTCCAATGCCCAGGAACTTTCTCTGCCCTGCTGAGGGTGGCCTGGCTGCTTTTGATCCAGAACAGAGTGTACTTCCCACATAGTTGCTGAATGATTGTGGTCGGGCACTTAGGGAACTCTAGGTCTATCTGTCATCTTCCCACTTGTCTCGTGGGTATCATACCTGCTCGTGCCTCTTCTTCCCGCTTTTATCCTGGAGCTCCTGATGGAGTGAATGGAGCTTGTTCTGTCAGCTCGTTTGGTCACAGAACACGTTGTGAGCCTGTGTGCCCAGCACTAATCTAGGTGCTTTGGGTAACTGAGGATTTTGTTTCTGAGACAAGGCCTCTGAGCTATGGCCCTGACCTTGAGGCTGAGTGTGCCAGCTGCTTTTCTGAAGTCCATCTCCTGTCCTGGACTTGGTGGGATAGAAATGGCATGGCGAGCTCAAGTGGAACTTAGCACTGAGCCTAGTCACCTCTTTCTACATCAATGGTGTGACATGGGGTGGGTTTCTTAACCTCTCTAAATCAAAGATTTTGTAACATGTAAGATAGGACTACACGTTCCGGCTCCACTTACTTCTTTGAGTTCTTTTCAGACTTGAAAAAGATAATGAACAATGAATCGGAGGGAGCTTAGGTGAAGCACAGAGCAAAATGAAAACGTAATTTAACCAAGTGACTCTAACGTGCCTCGCAGAGGGAAAACAAAGAAGTTCATGTTGATTCCATATTTACTGTGTGCTGAGGCTTTGCTGGACACTTATCGGACAACACTCAAACTTTCACAAAAAGCCATTTGTACTGAAGAGAAAACTGGGGCCAAGCGTGCTAGGCCTTTTTCAAGACTATGCAGCCAATAAACAAGGTCAAGTTTCCAACCAGCTTTGGGTAACTTGTAAGGCCGATACTCCCACTGCTCCAGGCTGTCCAAACATCCAGACACTGCACGCCATATCGGAAGGTCATCAGCCTCCACCTAAATGCTTCCATGTGTTTCTGGTCTTGCTTCCTTGAGGTCCTGACCCTGGGTTCACGTAGGATGGACCTGAGATCAGAGCATCTATCAGTCGTGTCTTTCCTCAGTCCAACAGGAAGTGCCCTCTAGAAGTCATGGGTTTGCTGGAAATCTAGAGGAACATCTTCAAAAATCAGTTTCTCTTTTCAGACGATCCAAGTCGCCCCAACTCACTGTTAGGGGCCGTCAGCCCCACAACTCTGTGACTGTCTCCCTTTTTCTGCTGAGAGTCTCAGCATGTGGATAGCTGCTGTCTGAAGTCTGAGAACAGCTCCCATCCCTTTGGTAATGGGATCTCAGGGTTGAGGCTGCACGGGAGAGATGAAGCCTGCAGCAATTTGGTAGTAGCTAACACCCCAAATGCCCTGGGGTTCGTCTGCCTTCATTCTCCCCTGGTGCTGGGGTGGCTCCTGAGGACTCCACTTTATCTCAGCTTCAAAGCTAATAGACTTAAACCAGCTGGTCAATTTAAACAGGAGCAGAAGCAGTGAGTTGTTACTGTATCCTGAGATGGTGCTAATAAACTTTAATAGATTTCAGCTAACAATTTTGTATAAATTAGACATCGCACTGCTGCTGAGGTAATAACTTTTGGCACTAAATAACAGGAAATCAAGCTCTGTGATGGGCTTCAAAAGCACCTTCATCGAGCCTCTGAGATGCAAGCAGATTTCACTATTGATTACTGTTTACTCTTCCCTGAGCTTTAAGAAGACAGAAAACTGCTCCAAAATACACCTGCCAAGGAGCCCAGACTTTTTCTCCCACCTGCTCAATAACTCATTTACATAAAAAGGGGCCTTGGGTTCAAAATGGGGACAAGGCAGCTGGGGGGTCCTCTAATAGGTGAGTCAGGAGCCAAGAGGGTTAGATGATGCTCTCAAGGGCTGGCAGAGACATGTTCACAGTTTTGTGGCATCTTCCCGAATGTTCATCCACTGATGTCATTTCAATTCGATTCTGTTTAACAATTGTTTACAGAATTCTGTAGTTCTGGAATGATCAGGGATTAGGCACTCTAGTCAACTGGGTATGCAGCAAGAGGTCTGGATGTGGCATTAAGTGAACTTGTACAGGTCTTGGCTGTGGCACTAATTGTTGTGTGACCTTGGGCAAGTCATTTAACGTGCCTGAACCTGTGTTCCCTCAGCTTCTGAGAAATGCTGTTCAAACCCAGTTATGAAGTTCACTAGGGCAGGTAGCCTTCTAGTGGTCTAGCTTAGGCTGGGGTTCTGAAGTTCAGTGATGTCATCACGAGCTTCAGAAATGGCCAGAATGTTCCTTGTGACAGACACATCGGCCCCACCCACAGGTCCTCCCGACACCCACCCCGCTGTCTGCATAGATGGTGTCTTCAGAGTCTTAGAACCGTGCTCGGAGTCAACACTATTGCGTCCATGTTGGTCTCCACAGGGGCTGTGAGATTTCTTCCAGAACAGAGGTCTGTGTGGAGGTTATTGTTAATGAAACAGCTACTATTTTGTATTGCATGTCACACATTTGTTTTTTCCCTCAGAGTTTAAGTCTCTGGCATTGGGTTGGGTCTGTCACTGTCAGGTCACAGGTTAACTGGAGGCATCTCTTTTTTCTTAGTGTCACACACAGGAATGGTGCATGTCACAGCTGGGATCTCTTAGATGGGACGGAATAAGACATCATCGTGTGCCTGACATGAGCCAGGATTGTTCCTGGGTGCTGGAGACCAAGTGGGGCCCAAGACCACAATCTTCTCTAGTGGTGTTTATATCCCACCAGAGAGCAGTGGAGTGAGCCAACCAGGGAGCAGATCAACAAGAGAATGTCACACAGCAATGTGTCTCGGAACACCACCAGAGGAAACAGTGATAAAGATTATCTGGGGTTTAGGGCTACTACGGAGAGGAAAGTCCACCATGGCCTCTTCAGGAGATGAAATCTACACGGGAAGCTGAGAGCAGGAAGGGAGGCTACATGGTCAGGCCTAGGAGGAGAGAGAGCTCTCTAGCAGGAGGAAGCAGCCAAGTGGTCCCTGAAATGGGGACGACATTAATGGGATAGGGTGGCATGGTCCTTGTGTGCATAATTCTCTAAATATGCGAAATGACAATAGTTGTGTATTTTCTCAAAGATCTTGTTGCTCTCTCTTTGCTTGATTTGTTTTTAAACCAAACCCCAACTGATAAGGATTCCTAGTTTCCCAGGTCTGCTGTGATGAAGTACTGCGAACTCAACTGGCGTGAAGCAAGAGAAATTTATTTTCTCGTAGTTCTCTAGGCTGGAATCTGAAATCAGGGTGGCATCTGTAAGGCCATGCTATCTCCAGAGGACATAGGTGGATTCATTCCATGCTTTTGCTTAGATTCAGGTGTTTGCTGGAAATCTTTGACATTCCTTGGCTTGGAGAAGAACCATCACTCGGATCTCTACTTCCATAATCACATGGTGTTCTCCCCTGTGCCTCTTGTCTCTTCTCTCCTTACACACGTGAGTCACTATGAAAGTTTTGAGACACTGTTAGGGTATTATTTCACTTCCAAGAAACAGTCGACAGTGTCCTTTATGACTCACCTGTCCGAGTTTCAACTTATCAGTGTTGCTGGGAGAGCTTCATTTGTTTCGGTCTGCATGGATTTCACGGTTCTTGATTTTTTTATATCTCATAGTTATAGGACCCAGCACGACCTCATATTAGCTTGATTACATTTACAAAGATCCCTATTTGTTAAGAGAATATTCATGACGGGTGCAGTGGCTCATACCTGTAATCCTAGCACTGGGAGGTCAAGACAAGTGGATTGCTTGGTCTCAGGAGTTTGAGACCAACTGAGCAAGAGCAAGACCCCATCTCTACTAAAAATAGAAAAACTAGCTGGGTGTGATAGTGGGCCTCTAGAGTCCTAGCTACTCAGGAAGCTGAGGCAAGCGGATTGCTTGACCTCAAGAGTTTGAGGTTGCTGTGAGCTACGATGATGCCACAGCACTCTACCCAGGATGACTAAGTGAGACTCAGTCTCAAGAAAATAAAATAAAATAGGAGTATACTCACAGATATCAGGGGTTAGGACTTCAACACATCTTCTTGGGGGACACAATTCAACTCATAACAGATACCCTAGTGACACATTTCAGGAAGACATCTTAATGGAGGTCTGATGCCACTTTGATAACATGGGAATTAAACCCTCTCACTATCAAATAAATCTTCTACACTTTTCCTACTAAAGACAAAAGGCATGACTTGGCACCCATAGCTCAGTAGTTAGGGCTCCAGCCACATGCACCGGAGCTGGTGGGTTCAAATCTGGCCCAGGCCTGCTAAACAATGACAACTACAACAAAAAAAATAGCCAGGTATTATGGCGGTGCCTCAATAGGCACCAAGTAGTCCCAGCTACTTGGAAGGCTGAAGGAAGAGAATCACTTAAGCCCAAGAGTTTAAGGTTGCTGTGAGCTGTGATGCCACGGCACACTACCAAAGATGACATTATAAGACTGTCTTAAAAAAAAGGAAAAAAACAAAAGTCATGGCACCATATTCCTTCCATGGGCATGGAATGCCTGAATACTCTATTGGCATATTATTGTTTCTTTGTTGGCCTAAGTGATTTGGGTGTCAAAATAAAGCTTTATTTGGTGGAAGCTGGTTACTATCATTAACGGCTCTAATTACTGATTGGAACAATTAAGAGTACTACATTTGGAGTACATGGGTGGTAGTCATTGCCAAGAAATTTCCGATAACTTAGTAGCCAGTTGTCATCATCAGTAGTGTTAATATTAAAGTAGGTAGTTAGCTCCTCTGTCTATTCCCTTTACTATCTAATGCCACCTTTGAAAGCCACCCTAAAATAGTAATCGCTCACATTTACTGAGTGCTTACCATGTGTTAAGCATTATGCTGCATGTTATAAGTGTATTGGGTGTCCATTGAATTCTAGCAGTAACCATATGAGGTGGGCAGTATTATTATCGTTGCTTTAAGTAGGTAGAAATGAGAGTTAGGAAGGTTTCCCTGTCTTGCATAGGGTGCGGTGGGTGATGGGGGCGAGATTCAAACTCAGCAGGTCTGGCTTGGAAGCCCATGGGTATAAACATTCAGCCTGCTGCTGTTCAACAGGGCAGCCTTTTGGCTGATGCCATGGAAGGGAAATGACGTTCCTGGTGTCACAGACCTAAGGGATGCCAGAACGAAAAAAGGGACCCAGATTCCTCCCACTTCCAGGCCAAGAGCTTGTTCTTTTACCCTTTGCTTGCTTGAGGCTTCCTCAACATTCACTGCCTGTGAAGTCCTCCAGGCCAGTGTTTGACACTAATCCCAAGAGCAGGCCAATGATAGTCTCTGGAAAGGTCTAGTGAGCAAAGGCTAAATCTCTGAAGATGCTGACTCTTCTCAGTGGACATCAGTCGCCATGAAACCCAGATGATACTCAGGAACGTCCCGGTCAAGTAAGTCTACATCCTTGCTGCAGCACTGAGTGCCGCCCAGCCACTTTCCTGAACTTGAAAGACTAGATTTTGGATCTAACTAGTTTCATCTCTTGTACCACATCCTATCAGAGCTATGGGCTGCCTAAAATATTGTTTCGTGCCTGAGACTGGGCACCTTGGTCTCAGTTAGAGGAGGAGAACTTGGTGTCATGAAGTCAAGTGGGAAAAAGATTTCCCAAGTTCGTATATCCATCCACTTCTATGTTTTGACTTTGTGCTCTGTGAATGAACTAGCTATGGACAGGAAGGTCTGAAGCCCGACCTTGGCTTCATGGGAAAATACTAAATACGTTGTAGTCAATTAGCAGTGACTGCCACGGGCGGGGAATAAAGCAGTGTCAGCACACAGCTGCCGTTTGTTACCTCCGGACGCTTGTCATGAGATTCATAATTTATGCCTCATGAAAACAGAGCTTCTTATTTCCCAGGAGAAGGTCTCAGAGCAGTTGTCAATGTTTGCACTTTCCTGTTCTTCCTCAAAGCTTGTCATGGCTACACGAGTCACAACAGGGGCTTCACAACTGCACAATTCAACAGACACGTAGGGGTTAAGCTCCCTCCCTCCTGTTGTCTTCCCTGAAGATAGGGGATGGCATCTTTCATTGTCTTCTGGGAGTTTCCTTCCCCTGTGCTCCCCAGTGCCACCCTTCCTCCCTTCTGCAGGGACTAGACAGCACTTGTGCAGGTCCCTGGCTTGTGTTTGGGACTACTACAGCCATCAGCAGAGGAGCACAGGTGTGAGGCCTTCAGATGAGCCCGTTTTGATGCTCCTGCCTGGGAAAACCGCCCCCAACAAACACAGTTGTTGCTCATACATTATCTGTTGGCTATCTACCCACACGCCCATCTGTCAAGATGGCAGTGTGCCTGATCCCAGGCCCCGAGGAAGCCAGCCCCATTAAACCGAGGTGCCAATCACCAGTGAGCCAGCTGCAGGAGACTCCAACCCTCTGGGGATCCTGCTCCCCACTTTCCCCTTAAGAAGATGGAGATGGCCAGGATGCCTCTGACTTTCTGACCTGACTCCTGGCTGGAGACACTGGTCCCTTTGGGGATCCCCAGCTTGGGAGGAGAAAGTCTCCTCCTGGGGACCACAAGACCCAGGGTAAGCTGAGACTCTGTGCTTGGGGGAGGGGAGCAGTGGCGAAACTGAGATGTGTGCATGAGTTGAGTGAGACCCTGCCTACCACACTGGAGACTGGAAAATCATCCTTTCCAGTGAATCCCAGATGTATGAGTGTGTGTGTGTGTGTGTGTGTGTGTGTGTGTACACACCAGGGACTAACTTCTTCTATATCATCAGTGACAGACAAAGTGCCTCAAGTTCTCTCCCTTGTTTCAAAATGGATTTGGAGGGACAGATAAAATGCCATGTGTCTGTGTAACCTGCTAACAAGGGCACATTCTCATCTCTTGTGACATACATGGGCCCCAAAAGGCACCTGGCAGGGTAGAGGTAGAAGATTAACCAGGGGATGTGGTTGGCCTGAGCAAAGCCGGAGTGAAAGAATAATAGAGGTTTCCTCCCAGAGTAGCTGTGTGATGATCTATTTGTTTACATTATTTTCTGAACACCTGTTATATGACAGGCACCCCTCTAAGCTACTGGAAGGTGGGACCAAGCCGGATAGACAAGATTCTTGATCCTGTAGAGCTTATCTTCTGTCAGGGAACAAAAAACCCTAAATAAATGCACAATGAAAATGGCAGAGCTCAGAAACGTTTGCTCTCTATCTCTCTCGCCCTGTGTAAAATAGCAGAATAGAGGAGATGCATGTGTTAGATGAGGCCCATTTTTTTGTATTTGCAAGATTGTGTCCAAGAACCCCAATCCACCCCCACTACACGGAGACTCGTGTGTATAAATGCATGCAATCACAAATACGCACACCATCTTCTTGGGCTTGCGGTGTTCCTGAAATAGACGATTTTTCTTGCCAAATCTGCAGGAGACCGACCCATGGTGACCTGACAAGGGAACTCGTCATACATCCAGGGAGACCCCAGTTTGTTTGGAGCAGTTTTCAGATTCCTGTGCCTCAAATCAGGACATCTGGGCATCTTTTTGCAGACATAAAACTGGTGTGCAGACTGGCTGCATCTGGGAAAACAGGGTGGCTTCTGGGTCATGTCCCCCTGTGTAACCCTGGAAAGTGCAGATGGGGGATGGCTACTCTTGAGTCAGGACAGGTGAAATGTGGACCTGGGGGGAGATTCCTAAACAGGAGACAGGTTGGAAGCCCCTCCCTCCAAGATCCCATCAGCCTTAGTGATTCCTGAAGCATCCCAGAGCTCTGAATTCCTTGGGCTGGTTAGATGCTCAGGAGTTGATGGGTGGTGGGACTGTTGGCTTTGTCATGTGGTTGAAGTCATTTGAGTGTCAGGGAGAGAACAGCCTCCAGATCTGAGGGACAGTACTCGGGAAAACTTAACCTCCTATGGGATAAAGGCTGAGTGTCCTAACCAGATTGTTCATTAGGAGCCTGTTCTAGTGTTCAGTCTGCCCCGGGGCCATCTCCAACTACAGATAGAAGGATTAAGACAACAATGCCCCCAAACTCTCCAGGGCTGGTGAGTAAGCACCCCTGGGAGAAAGAGGAAGACCTGGGAATTGCTTCTAATGGGCTGAGATGGGAGCAGCCCTGAGCCCCAGGCAGTCTTCTCTGTGAAAGGGGGTGGGGGCCTTTTGCCCAGTGAAGACAGGCATTTGTCAGTTTTGTGCATCACCATATCATCAGCACCTACCACATTGTTGGTACCACGTAATCACTCAGTAATGCTGGTGGAATCAATGGTTGTGACTTTTTCTTTTCCTCCAGATGAAGTAAATGTGGTGGGAATATCACTACTGCTGGTAAATCCAGTGCAGAAAAATTGAGAGTATTGGTGGTAGTGTTAGGAAGAGGGAAGTTATTATTATTAAATATTAGGCTAAGAGATAACACACTATACCCTGGCACTGGTTGCAGAATCTCAGCATACTCAAATTGTCAAAAGGTAAAATAACTAATGATTGCCAGTGTGGTGATAGTGAGGATAAGCAGGTAACATCTTGCAAAGTTTGTAGAAGCATCATTTGGTTCCATCTCTGTGGAAAAGAATGTTGGCAATACGTTTCCAAAAAAAGTTTATATATGTGTGATAGTTTAGCTGGGCCTAGCAAAACTAGAGTACATAAACTGGTTTAGGTATTTATCCTAAGGAGATATCTGAGGATGAAAAAAAAAATGTTTGACTACCAGGGTGCTCATCTTGTTAACGTGACAAAGTATTGGAAATACTTTCTATAGCGGACTGGTTAAGTAAATCGTGGCATTTCCATATCTTGGAATACCATGCCACCATTTAAGTGGCATTGTGGACATGTATATATTTTCAACATAGTAGTTTGTGTATTCACTAGGATTAGATTGGGCTAGAGGTAACGAAGAAGATAGAAAGTATTGCTCTGACAAAAAAAGAGTTTATTTCTGCTTTGGTTTGAATTTTGTCTCCTCCCAAGCTCATGTTGACATTTAATTGCTATTGTAACAGTATTAGGAAGGGGGACCTTTAAGAGGTGATGAGGGCTGTGGTTTCATGAATGGATTAAACATTATGGAGGAAGAGGGTTCCTTATAAAAGGATGCGATCACCCCCTTTTGCCTCTCTCACTCACCCTTTCTTGTTCTTCCACCACGGAATGTCACAGCAAGAAGGCCCTGGTCGGATGCTGGCCCCATGAACTTGGACTTCCCAGCCTCCAGGACTGTGCCAAATACATTTTTGTTCACTATGAGTTCCTCGGTCTGTGGTATTCTGTTGTAGGTGCACAAAATGGACTAAGACAAGTTCTTCTGTTATGTTGAGTTCAGGGCTATCATGGAACTCGGTCTCCTAGAATTGAACCTACAAATTTCTGCTCCACCAAGACTGGGTAAAGGCACTAGGCAGACATCAAAGAAGCTGTAAGCAACACACAGCCTTCCTTTCCACTGCTCCTCCTTTGCAAAGGTGCTCGTGTTCTTCTTAGTGGAGTTTGGAGTCTTTCTAGTTTGTAAGACTTGCACAAACTCAGATAGATCCTCTGAGGACTCCAGACAAAGTGGGAAAGAATATGAGAGTTCAGATAGTCATGACTCTGACTCTGTGATTAGGCTACTTTTAATTTTCGTTGGCTATTTCACTTCCATCGTATTTTTGGCTAATAAAGTTCAGAGAAACAAATTTTTTTTTTAAATTTTGATGCCACCATAGTAAATGAAAGTCACTATCTGAAGGGTAAGGCAGGTTTATTTTAGTATTTCCTCGCATATCCCCATGTGTAATTGTGTTGGGTGATGGCTCAGACACCAAGAAGCATTTGTAAAGATTTTCTTTACAAGCCCACATTTGCAGCCTTCTATGAGAGGGAGGCAGCATTGGCTCATTAGGACGGACCCTGAAGCAAGGAAAACATCACCAGTCTTACTGGAACACTCAATTCAATCAAATTAGATAGGAGAACATCACTTCAATACCAGCTTTGCAAGACCATGGCCTTAAGCCAAAATAACTGGCACTAAATGTTGACTATGATTACTTCCGGGAGGGAGGCAATAGAGTTCTGGGAAGCTGAGTCGGGTATGAGAATTATGGGGTCCCAGAGGACTGAAGTTAGTAGAGGAAAGTGACATATTGATGGTGGGCAATAGAGCCTCGATTTACTGTGTTGGAAAGAGTTAGACACAGCACTGGTCCTGATGGAGATCAGAGCTGTTGAGCAGTTTATACTTTATTTGATAACACCTCCCACTCTACTGTTTTGTTTTGTTTTTTAAATAGGTCCCTTACAGTTGCATGTTCACCAGGGGTGTTTAAAATAGAAGTCAATGATGGGAGTGCTTTCCTATATCAGGGACTTTATGAGTTGAAAAAACAGCCACTAATTGGAGTCAGCTAATGTACAAGGAAACATGCATAAAACTCTATAGGGTAAGACATCTGGCCAGAGGACTGTAAAGAAAGGCATTAGGCATCTGGTGAGCCCAGCTGACCCATTCTCCCTGGTCACAGGTAGGAGCGCAAGGTGTGAGGGGGCTGCCACAAAATGGCTGCCTCAGCCAGCCTCCAACGTTAACTGATCCTGTTTCTTCATGCTCCAATTCAGAAATTTGAAAAAATAGAATGTGATTGCCCTTTCTGAAGTCAGGTCTTCACCCAATCAGCTGTGGTTGAGGGGGTTGGGCTGGGTGGGGGTTAGGAGAGCAGACTCTTTGAGGCAATGGAAAGGGAAGATCCTGTAGGAAGGAATGCCAGGCGGATAGAAATGATTAGCAGAGAAAATCACTTGTGTCTCTAACAGAGTTTCCTAAAAGGAGAAGCAAAAATGCTAAGCTCCAAGCCGGGATGCTAGATGCCTGTGAGACAGACGGGAGTCTGTGCTCCGCCTCCCTTTCTTCTGGCTTCTCCATTTACCTCTTCCCCACTTTTCTAATTACTACCAGCAGAGCAATCAATACAAGGTTATCAACAATAGAGACAAGTTAATTAAGATGAGCAAATGAATCAGGTAATTAAATGGCCTTCCCACAAAAGGTGAGCCTGTCGAGCTATAAGTGACGTTGGGTCCCATCAGGTTATCTTTATGCAGGTGTACAGAAATCGTGATAACTGTGGACGACACCAGCCTGAACCAAAAGCAACTTACACTTCTCATTAGCGTACATATGATTTCTCTGGTCTTATCCATAGCAAGCTCATATTCCAATTCCTAGAGCCTTGATCTCATTCACACTGCATGAGCCCTTTGTCTCAGTGGCAGGTTTGGGTAGTTAATAACCCAATACCTCCTCTTCCCTTTTATCTAGTAAGCAAAACTTCAGTCTATCACGGCTGGTCCAGCTTAAAGACTACATTTCCCAGCCTCCCTTGCAGCTAGAAAGTAGGCAAGGAGATTAAGGGGCAGTCATCAAATGGTTCTTCTGTGGTCCTTACAAGGGGCTAACCCAGCTGGGAGACACTCCCTTTCTATTTCTGTTACGTATTTTATAGTTCTGTAGCTCCCATTTGGTTCTTTTTTTTTTTTTTAACTTCTATTTCTTTGCCAAGATTTTCTATTTTTTTCCATTTGTTTCAAGAGAATTTGTAACTGATTGTTTAAACATTTCCCTGATGTCTGCTTTAAAACCTTTGTTAGACAATTCCAAAATCTGATTCCTCTCAGCAGTGTCATTTAATTGTCTTTTATCATTCAGTTGTGATTGTCTCTGTTCTCTGTATGATGGGTCCTGATGCTGGATCCTATTTTAATCTTTTATTTTAGCAGGTAGTCACCCTGTTCTGGATTAGTGCAGAGGTGCGGGAATGCTTTTATGAACTGTGGTTGCAAAGAGAGTTTAACTTTCAGAGCTTTTGTGGTGTGGCTTAGATACTCTGCTTGGTGTATCTATCCTGCTGGGGCTCCTGCAGGTCCCCAGTGGAACTGCCTGAGGGAACAGGCCAACAGAAAGGTGGCACTTGGTAGGGGAGCAGAGTCTCGGGCCCTGGGAGGAAGGAGAGCATGCTTTTTGGCTGCTTGGTTTGGGCAGGTACAAAAGTAAAAGGAACCTGGTCTGGAGGACTGGAATCCACCATCCCCGCTTTAAGCTATTCTTTTCTTATGTACAAGAAAAATAATTCTATCTTGTTTCAGCCACTGATATTTATGTTTTCTGAAATCTGCTACAGAACTAAATCCTAACTAATGTGGGAGGAAGGGACAGAGATGGCCATCCTCAGAGTTGCTTGGCTCCTGTTCTTCCAGGCTAAACAATCAGCCAACCTCACTTCTGCGGCCTCTGCTACTCTCCGGAACTACAGGTGTCTTCTGAGTCAAAGAATACCCCTTCCTATGAAAGCATCTGGTAAGCTTGACTCCGAATCCCAGCTTTACCACGTCCTCACTCTGTAACCTCAGGCATGTTGCTTCATAAAACAAGGATAACAGTAACTGCGATTCAAGATTGTTAGGAAGGTTAAAAAATACAATTCGCAGGTGCCAAGTCCCATCGTTATTTTGTCATCAGCAGCAGCACCATCTTTTACCCACATTATAGGAAATGATTCAAAACACGGTATAAACAATCAGGGCTAACATGTACGGGGTGCTTATTGTGAGCCAGGCACTGGCTTGAACTCCTGCTGTTAACTCATTTAATCCACACAAACCGATGAGGTAATTATTATAATCATAACCGTTGTTTATTCCCCTTTAATAGGCCATGGGGCTCAAAGGGGGCTGAGAACTTTGTCTTAATAACACAGCTGGTAAGAGCTGGAGCTGAGATGTGACCCCAGGTCTGTCCCACTCCAGAGCAAAAGCTTTAACAAAATAGAGCATAGAACAGAAAAAGGTAGCTCAGAGTTGAGGATATAAATCATTCATTCCATTCATTCATTCATTCAAGTAATGTGCATTAAGCTCTTATTCTGTGCCAGGTCTATGGGAGGCATCACTGTAGTTCAAATATTTGTGTTCCTCAACATTGACCTTGACGTGAATCACTAGCGCAGTGCATTAAAAGCTGGGACTTTAGGAGACGCTTACATTGGGAGGGCTTAGCCCTCAGGAATGGCATTAGTGCCCTTACATGAGGCTTGAGGGAGTTTGTTTGGTCCTTTCTGTCCTTTTCCTGTGAAGGATGCGGCAGGAAGGTGTCATCTGGGAAGCAGAGAGTTGTCCCTTCCAGGACACCAGATCTGCTGATGCCTTGATCTCAGACTTCCCCATCTCCAGAAGTGAGAAATAAATTTATATCATTTATAATTCACCCTGTTTAGGGTATTTTGTTATAGCAGCCGGGACGGACTAAAGCCGGCATCATACGTACAGACATATATAAAACATGGTCATGTCTTCAAGAGGCTTCTGAGTAATCGCAGGAGGCAGACATATCAAGAAATACCGGCCCTAAAAATTCAGAGACATGACCAGGTATGCATGAATGGAGTTTGTTTGGGGCACGTGGCAGAAAGCAGCCAATTTTAAGGGAGTGGAGCTATTAAGCCCCATACCCCAGGATGCCTGAGGCTGCAACATCACCCCAAAGGCCTATTTTCTAATATAATTTTGAAGAATCCCTATTTTCTTGTTTTGCTTCTAGCAAAGAAACATGATGACACCTGCCAAATGGGGGGTTTAGTTAGTTTGAATGAAAAGATCTGTGTTTGGTTTAAAGCCAGAAAGTACCAGAGGTGCTTCAGCAGACATGGCCCTTCCTCTCCTAGAGCTCCTGGACACTCTGGGGCTGATCAGGCATTTTCACTTCTGACCCCTGGTTTGCCTCTGTCTGATCAGCTGCCACCAGTAGGTGCCTGTTGGTCGGGTTGATGAGGAAAGTCCACATGGCTAGAGAGACAGGGACCAAGCAGGAATAGCAGAGGCTGAGTTGGGGTGGAAGGGCAGATAGGTTGCTCTCGAATCTTCTCACTGCACTCCACTGGCCTTTCTTTTTCTAAAAAGCAAAATAAGTTCAAAACTTTTGCTCTTTGAAAGATGCTATGAAGAAAATGCAAACAAAAGCTACAAGTTGGGGGAAAATATTTGTAAAACATCTAGCCAGCAAAGGCTTATAGCCAGAATATATAAAGAACTTCTACAAACTAATAAGAAGAGAAATTATCAGCTGAGTGTCATAGCTCTCACCTATAATCCTAAAACTCTGGGAGGCCAAGGCAGGTGGATTGCATGAATTCAGGAGTTTGAGATCAGTCTGAGCAAGAGCTAGACCCTGTCTCTACTAAAAATACAAAAATTAGCCAGACATGATGCTGCAGGCCTGTAGTCCCAGCTATTTGGGAGCTGAGGCAAGAGGATTGCTTGAGTCCAAGAGTTCAAGGTTGCTGGGAGCTATGACTCCACTGCACTCTACCAAGGGCAACAGAATGAGATTCTGACTCCAAAAAAGAAAAAAAAATGACAAATTAGAATAGAAATGTCCGATAGACATGGACAAAATATTCAACTAGTTCAAAAATAAAATGTGCAAATGAATGATAAGCACATGAAAAGATGCTCACATTATTAGTTATTAGGAAAATATGTATTAATACCATAAGGAGATATCTCTACACACCTGCTAGAATGGCCAAAATTAAAATACCTGAGAAATCAGTGTCAAGAAGCAGGTAGAGGAACCAGAATTTTCATACCTGAACCACTTTGAAAAGAAAGTTAGCAGCTCCTTATAAAGTTAAAACATTCATTCCCTATATGATTTGACAATTCTATTTATGAATATTTACCTAAAACAAATGAAAAAAAAATATATATGTATAAACTATATTAAGTATTTAATAATAGCTTTATTTGTAATAGCTCCAAACTGGAAACAACTCAAATGTCCTAAATATTTTAAATTATTTTAAATATAAATATTCTAAGTATTTTGAATAATTTTATAAATTGTGGACCATCATTTAATTAGCTGTTCTCCATTGTTTGACCCTTAGGCCTTCGGTGATTTTTTTTCTCAACAAAAGGGTGGCTATACAATTTCATAGTTAAAGTTGTGTACAAAGCCACATTTTCTTAAGATGCATATTAGAAGTAGAATTTCTTGGTTAAAGATCAGAAATTTTTTTAAGCTTTTTTTTTTTTTTTTTAGACAGAGCCTCACTCTGTCCCCCTGGGTAGAGTGCTGTGGCATCACAGCTCACAGCAACCTCCAACTCCTGGGCTCAAGCGAGTCTCCTGCCTCAGCCTCCCAAGCAGCTGGGACCACAGGTGCCGCCACAACGCCCAGCTATTTTTTGGTTGCAGCCGTCATTGTTGTTTGGCGGGTCCAGGCTGGATTCTAACCCGCCACCTTAGGTGTATGTGGCTGGCACCTTAGCCACTTGAGCCATAGGCGCTGAGCCTTTTTAAGCTTTTGGTTTGTATATTTCATATATATATAGTTATTTTATATATCACCTCTAGCTAGGGCAGCCTGAACTATCTTCAAATGGTGAGATTTTAAAAGTGTTTTAAAGGAGAAAAGTGGTCTCTCCTTGCTGACTTCCTTAGCATTTCTTTGATTGCTTCCACCTCCCTATTTTTCCTGTCTTGGCTGTGACAGGATTGGACCCAGGAGTTTAACATGTCTGAGTTCAAAGGACAGAGCCAGAGCACCCACGTGGATGATGCCCTCTGACTCTTTGCATCACCTGACCCCAGGGTCAACCACCTAATATTGGTCCTGATGCTGAACAGATCCTCAGGCAAAGGGAACTTCTAAACTAAATTCTTAGCTCTGTTATATCCCTGGAAAAATACTTCAGTGCCAACAATCACAGTCCAATTTCAGACAGGTAAGACCTGGGAAAAAGGAACTAATGCACAGTGAAGGAGTAAACACTGGCACTCATTCTGTGATCATCCCCTTCAGAAGCAAACAAATTCAAGCCTGTTAAAACTCGGATGCAGTTACGGAGCTCTCTCTTGGAGAATCATCACTGACAACAACAAAAAAGACGCTTAAGGAATGTAACGATTTCTGTGTTGTCCTGCTAAAATTATGAGAGACTGAATAAATTTTTTTCCGGTAATTATGGAAAAACAAAGGTCTACTGGTAAGAAGTGGATTTTTCTTTCCTATAACATTCCAATCTCTCCCGTGTCCCCGACTTTCGCTCAGCTTTTCTTGGGGAGAAAGAAAGTCTGTCCCTCCTTCTGTCTGAAAAAGAACCTTGAGACTGGAATTCTCCATCAAGCCCTGGAAAAAGAACAATGTTGTGTATTGTGAACACGAAAACTGATGAGGTCAGAACCACCCCAGGGACACGAAAATATATATTTATGTAAGAGGCAGTGAAATTTGTCTGCAATTAAGTTTTACCAAAAGTCTCAAATCTGTTGTTTGGTTTTAAGCAGATGTTGAAAAGGTTTATCCTAGATTCTGTCTTTATTGATAGGATGTCTTTTGATCTGCAGCCAAATAAGAAATCTGGATGTTATTTTGGATTTGGAAATTTCCTTTAAATAAACATATTAGTTAAGTATGTAAATCTGCTTATCATCACTTCGGGCATATTGCCAGAGCGGGAAACATCTGGGGCCTGGTGTCAGCCGACTTCTTAATTCACACTTAGACTGTGTTTCAACCCAGGTTATTGCTGAATATTGTTATCTTGATTGCCTAAGTCAGCTGTGCCTTGACAACGGTTAGTTACAAGTTTTGAGGTTTAAATTCTGACTCATGAGAAGTTCATGGAGGAAGGTCTGCCTGGGCCTAGCAATTCACACTTCCAGCCCCCTTCAGGATTGATTTCGGAAATTAATTGTTAACATTTTGGATTATGAATGGCAGAGATCTGTGTTATTTATCTGAACTGGCCAGCATGTAATTCCGGGAAGGGATTATATGGCCTGCTCCTGATAAGCACTGAATTGGGGTCATTAATACAACTTTTCACCATAAAGCTCTCACCACTTTGTGGAAGTGCCTCTCCTTCTAGTTAAAGCGATACACAATCCACTTGAGCTTTTAAGCCTAGGGTGAAGCATTCTGTCCAATGAGCTGGTAGATGATGGATGGACACAGCCCAGTGTTCTTACCAATACAGGTAATACAGCATATAAATCCAGGGAGTGTGGAGCTCCTCGTGCACTGCTATGCCAAGAAGTGAACGCCATGGAATGAATGTGTTTAGAGAGCACCGCAATGAATAAAGACTTTGCACCCAGACCCCAAAATGGCCGTAGACATTGGTTGATGGAGCAGCCAGAATCCATGTTCCAAGGCCCAGAAGATGTGACTTAGGGCCAAGAAGAATTTCAGAGGAGCCATGAATACACGTGGTTAGTCCTTCCAAAGCATCTGAAAAATTTCCTTAAGTGCGTTAGCTAGGATAAGTACTGCTAGGTGCTATAACAAAGAGACTTTGAATTTGAGTGACATAAGAGAAGTGAATGTGCATTTCTACCTCACATTCCCATGCAATGTGGGTCAGCAGGGGCAGCAGTGGGGGGCTCTGCCCTACACAGTCATGCAGGGATCAGGCTCTTGCTGTCCAGTGGCTCTGCCACACCCAGGGCTTTGAAATCCTCCACGAGATCTGGCTGGCAGGTTGAGGGAAGTGAGAGAGTACGTAGAGATATTTGCACTACCATGTACTGACAGCCAGGAAGGGTTGGCTGTGGAAAGGGCTGAGGCAGAGGTGAGAAATAAGGGTGACTATCCTTAAGGCCTCTTGTCATCACGAGGTTCATAGTGCTGGGATAACAGGACTAGTTCTCCTCTTCCCTGTTCTCTACTATGGTTCTGTCATTGCCCACATGGCCCTACTGGAGGTGGGGGATCCATGAGCCATGGTTGGTATGGCTCATGGATACAGATTGACGGAGCTCTGCCTGCCCTCTAGAGAGTGGCTGCAATGAGGGAAGGGATTTCTGCCAGGGACAGGAGGAGATGGAGTTATCAGGCAAAGGTAAATTATTTACTATCAGTGTACTTGAGTGGCCTAAGAGCAAGGACTCCCAGTAGCCAGAGTAAAGATTCTAATTTTACCATGTCCATGTATGTGTGTGTTTGTGAGGAAGGGTGTGCTGTCATGGAGCTGGTCCTCCAGGGAGTTTTTGAGGACACCTGCTCTCCCATTGAATGTGCTTGGTTGAGAACAGGGAAAAAACAGTGGTGAATGACAGTGGGGATGGGGTGGAGGTGAGTGCAGTCCACCCAGGGTGCAGGCAATGAGGGGTGCCTTGGTTTGGAGAGAAATTCAAAAGCAATGATGCAATCAACTCAAAGTTGCCTTACTTTTTCATCATCACCATCCTCCTACACCACCATCAATCCTACACCACTTTTCCCACCCTAATGCCATGTGACCTAAACTCACCATCCCCCACCAATCCTACACCACTGTTCCCACCCTAATGCCATGTGACCTAAACTCACCATCCTCCACCAATCCTACACCACTGTTCCCACCCTAATGCCATGTGACCTAAGCTCACCAACCTCCACCAATCCTACACCAGTTTTCCCACCCTAATGCCATGTGACCTAAGCTCACCATCCTCCACCAATCCTACACCACTTTTCCCACCCTAGTGCCATGCAACCTAAGCACACTGGGGCCCTGGAGCAGTTAAACTCTGCAGTCCAGGGTGGTTTTCTGCCCCCCCTTTCCCACAGCACTCCCTCCCGCCCCTAGCCTCACAGGACACAAACATTCATAAGACACAAACTCCGGAGACTAAGGACACATTTCTTGTAAAGACAGCATTTTGTTTTATGAAATAAATTAATTTAAAAAATAATAAAATAAAGTAATACTTCATAAAATAATTACTTCCTGGTTGTTTTCTCACCCAACATTGCATTTTTTCATTTTTCTTTTATTCAGAAAGTATTTACTGGGCCAGACACCGTGGCTCACGCCTATAATCCTAGCGCTCTGGCAGGCCAAAGTGGGTGGATCCCTTCAGCTGAGGAGTGCCAGACCAGCCTGAGCAAGATCGAGAGCCCATCTCTACTAAAAATAGAAAAACTAGCCCAGCATAGTGTTGGCGGGCCCCTGTAGTCCCAGCTACACTGGTGGCTGAGGGAAGAGGATTGCTTGAGTCCAAGAGTTTGAGGTTGCCTTGAGCTGTGATGATGATGCCAGGGCATTCTACCCAGGGTGACAGAGTGAGAGTATCTAAAGATGAAAAAGAACCCCAAGTATTTATTGCGTTCCTCCTCTGTGCCAGGCCAGGTGCTGGGCATGGCGGGTAGCACACAGACAGACAGTGATGGAGAGCCAACCCTCTAGAGCCAGAGACAGTCGCCAGCAAGTGAGCAAACACATAAACAAGGTGTTTTTAGCTGGTGTGACGTATCCTGAATGGGGACACGGTGGGGCAGTGAGATAGAAAGTAGTGGGGGCAGGGCGGCTGGACTAGACAGACTCCCTGGTCAAGGGTGACTTCTGGGAGGGGCTGCTACTGGGACTGAGTGTCGAAGGATGAAAAACAACCTGCACCAGCAGAAAAAAACAGCAGGGACAAGTCTGGGCTGTCGGAGGAAATAAAAGAAGGTGTTTGCCACTGGGAGGTAGGAGGGGTCTTGGGGGGAAGAGGCTGGAAGGATGCAGGGGTCAGGGCCAGTGAATCAGCTGGAGTCAGTGGGGGTCATAGACGATCATGGAGTTTGCATTCTATAATACAAGCAAAAATGTGAACAGTGAGAATTGGACACACTTCTGACCACTTCCCCTTCAATTTGCACAGCTCTTCCCTTTCTCTGCCTCATTCCTGGTCTCCTTTCTGGGCTTCCTCTGACTCTCCTCTCCACCACATTCCAATTTTCCACCTCCTCAGAGCTTTCCCGCACCACCTTCTCTCTGCTCACCTGCCCCCAGTGTCTGTTCAGGGCAGATACATGGTGTTCTCTGACTCTCCAGACTTGTCATCTAATGAGGGTGGTGCAGGGTCTCAGTCTGATCACAGACAATGGTCAGAACCCACACCTGTTTGGCTCGGTTGGAGGAAATTAACCAGATTAACCTATGTCTTGGACTTTTCCTTGAGTCTGAGTGAAGTGGAAGGGGGGAGGAGTGAACGACAACTGGGGGGGGGGATTACAGAGGGGCCAATGTCAGCTGTGATTCCCTGGCCTGACCTCCGCCCACCAAGCCTACTTCTCTCTTGAGTCTTCAACAAGGTCTTTGCCCTCCTGACCTTTGTAGATCTGAGGGAAAAAACAGCCACTTAAGAACTTAAAATGTAAACTCACTTAGAGTGGAGAAAGCCTGGTTATACTCTGATTAAGAAAAATAATGATGAGTTTCTCTCTCTCTTCCCCCACCCCATACCCACATGGTTTGTCAATAAGTGGTGAGAATCGGCTGCTCAGTGTACAGAATTGATCAAATGAATTCTACTCATTGATAGGAGTAGAGCAGTGATTTTCAACTGGTGTGCTGGGCACTCTGTCGTGCTGAGAAGATCGTAGGTGTCCCGTGAAAATTTTTAAAGACCATTAATTAAATTATTTTTGAAAGATGTTCAAAGCACAGGAGGTATTTTTTTTACTCTTTTTTTTTTTTTGATCAACATAATTTAAGTATGCCACAGAAGTTTAACTATAGGTTCAAGTGTGCTGTGAGATAAACAAGGTTGAAAAATACTGGAGTAGAATGAGATGGCCATGAAATTCCTGCTTTAGTTTTTTCCTTCTTCTTTTTTTTTAAATTACAGAAATAAAGCAGCAAGTTATAGCAATAAATGGGTGGTGTCCTAGGGAACAAGATGGGCAGACCAACCTTGGACCTCTTACCCAGAAGCAGTGTATGACTTTATTACATTTTAGAAAGAAAAAGATGATCCAGTTTCAGGTTTCTATAGAAGGAGGGTAGAATAAGGGGTGGATTTTTCTGTATTTCCTTGAGGGAGATGGCTGAGTTTGGTTTTTTAGATACTGTGTCTCAGGAGTATCTGTTGTCATCAATGGTGATGGTTGGAGAAAGTCCTGTCACCTCCAAATTCCTACTGGAGGAGGTAGAGATGACTTTGGAGCCTCAAGCCCAAATACGTCCTTTGCTCTTCAAAATGTGGTTTATGAGTCTGTCATTATTACACAGTCAATCACTAAGTATTTTTAGTCAGTTACTCAGCTTTGGATCCAGACAGGATAAGTGCTTTGTTTTTTGTTTTTGTTTTTGTTTTTCTGAGATAGATTCTCACTCTGTGTCCTCTGTAGAGTACCTTTGCCTCCTAGCTCACAGTAACCTCAAACTCTTGGGCTCAGGTAATCCCCTTGTCTCAGCTTCCTGAGTAGCTGGGACTACAGGCACCCACCACAATCCTCAACTAGTTTTTCTGTTTTTTTAGTAGAGATGGGGTCTCACTCTAGCTCAGACTGGTCTTGAACATCTGCCTGCCTCCGCCTTCCAGAGTGCTGGAATTACAGGCGTGAGGCACCACACCCAGCCTAGGATAAGTGCTTTGGGTCCAGAATGAAGGCACATCTTTGCTATATTAGTAATATTTTTATTTCAGA
The DNA here is from genome assembly GCA_963575145.1 of Galago senegalensis. NCBI lineage: Eukaryota > Metazoa > Chordata > Mammalia > Primates > Galagidae > Galago > Galago senegalensis. Next base: position 29,766 of record CAUYTI010085012.1, read on the forward strand.
TACCAGAAAACCCAATCATAACTGGCTAAAATAAAATGATAAATTACTGGTTCAAATAAACTAAAAAATCCAGATGTGGGATGTGTATCAGTTAGTTACTGATGAATAATAAATCACCTCAACAAAATAGCTTAAAACAACTGTTCATTTAATCTGCAAGTCAGCAATGTAAGCTGGTCTCAGCTGGGTGTTTCTTCTAGCACCACCCAAGCTCCTCCTTCACCTGCAGTGAGCTCTGGATGAGCTGGTAGCACTGCTTCTGGTGTTTAGCTGGCTATTGGCTGGGATGTCTGGGTTCTCCACATTGTCTCCATCCTCCAGGAGGCTAGCCCATACTCTTCTGCATAGTGGTGGGATTCTGAGAGACAGCAAAAGTATCCACCATCACTTCCACTGAGTTGCACTGGCCAAAGCAAGTTACAAAACCAGTCTATCCATATTCAATGGATAGAAATCTAGGTTTTTTGTTTGTTTTGTTTGAGACAGAGTCTCACTTTGTTGCCTTCGGTAGAATGCTATCATGTCATAGCTCACAGCAATCTCCAACTCTTGGGCTCAAGCAATCGATTCTCTTGTTTCAGCCTCCCAAGTAGGTGGGACTACAGGCACCTGCCACAACGCCCGACTATTTTTACAGATGGGGTATGGCTCTTGCAAAGGTTGGTCTCAAACATGTGAGCCCACAATCTGAAATACTTTCATCAAACTGGTCAACAACAACAACAAAAACATGTGAGCTCAGGCAATTCACCCACCTCGGCCTCCCGTAATGCTAAGATTATAGGGGTGAGCTACCGTGCCCAGCCATAGTTTTCATCTCTTAATGCTGTCAATGGGAGAATCTTCAAAGTCACATTACAATGGGTTTGGAAAGTATAAAAACTTTTCTATACTTTTTCCAACCAATGTCTTGAAGGCTGGCTTTAGGCAAGGCTGTACTTGGGGCTTGAGCAATGTGATCATTCTACTTTGTGGACATCAGCTCCAGGGTCCTCAGATTGCCACAAAGGCTGCCACCATTCCAACTCTCACATACAAGTGTAGTGGGAAAGGACAGTCCATCTGATCACTTTCCCGGAATGTCTCATTGGCTCTAATGGCTCATTTGCTTGTAGTTAAACCATGGCCAGGAAGATGCAGTATCTTAATTGGTCCACCATTGCTCTGGGAATGGCCACTGGAAGTAGAAAGACTTTATGCATGAGAGCAAGGGAAGCTGTCAGGTAAATCATGGTGGTGACTGACAGACACCCACAGCACACTCACATGAGAACTCAACACGTTTGTTGCAGTTCATTTGCTGGTTATGTAGGACAGAACAATAGGTTAGGGGAAGTGTTACGAATCCAGGTTCCAACCCAGATCTCTAGGTACCAGATCCTACATTTTGGCCTGAGTTATTTTTCTGACACAAAGCATAATTCTCCATGGTATGAGGAATATATGGCCTTACCTGGAGGGGCTTTTACTTTGTAATAGAAACATCACCCTGATTGATGGCAGCTTTGGCTTTTTGTGATCATCTTCTATGTGTTGCGGAATCAATACACTTTCAAATACTTGCCCATTCACCAAAGTATTATCTCCCCAAACTTCTTTGTCCCTGCTTATATTTGTCAACTTTACAATCCTTTTATTACCAGCAAAAGCTTTGGGAAGCTACAAATAAAAGCAGGGATTATAAAAGGATTCTTATTAAAGCACGCTTTCTTTGAGGCACAGAGCACAATGCCCTCCGTTCTCCCCTTGTGAAAAGCTGTGTTTTCTTGTTTAATTAGAATAGACCTCCATTCCATTAGAAGAGGACAAGGAGGGCAGCAGGATTGCGACTGCAGGCCCCAAGGGGGGAAGAAAAGGTTTATTTATTTCAGTTCCAGTCAACTTTAAGAGCTTATTGCAACTTTGAGAAATATTCCACAGTGTTTGGGATGGACGAACACATAAACCACCGGGTCCCTGCCACATGGTGATTGGTTGTAGTTTCTTTTTTGTTGCTGTTTTCCTTGTTGTTACTTGGCAATTAAAGCCTGTGTTGGAGAAATGCAAAGCCAAGTGCATCAATTAGGGTCCTAGCAAGAAACAGATGGCACACTCAATTTGGATAATTCGTGGGGAGCTTAGTAAAGGGACTTTTTGCAAAGATGCGAGCGGGATTAAAGGAAACCACACAGGGCAATGCTATACCTCAGAGTCAGCAGCCGTTGGGAGCTACCTCGCTTAGAGCAGGGGTTGGGAAACTATGACCCATGCATCCAATCTGGCCTGCTACCTGTTTATGAAAATAAAGTTTTATTGAAACACAGATGTGCCCATTTGTTTACACGCTGTCTATAATTGCCTCCACATTTCAAAGGCAGAATTGAATAGCTACATCAGAGACTGTATGACTGCACAGAGTTTAAAATACTATCTAGCTCTTTGCAAAAGAGTTTGAAAGGGTCAGGAAAGGCAAATGAGTGCTGATGGTGCAAAATTTAAGGAAGTACGTCCCTCAGGACCCCCGACTTGCACAACCCTGAGGGTAGGTGCCTTCTCATAATACACTTTGCTTCCCCTAGTCGGGGTCTGGTTTGCCAGTGGCTGACCTAGAGAGTACCCCTCAGGAGAAGACTGCCTAACAGGGGTTGTGGCTTTGCAGAGAGCATTGCAGCCAGCGTACAGTGACTCTGCAGGTGTGGAGATGGGGAACAAAACATACAACCACCATCTCTCCCGCCTTCTCCCCTCTCCTCCCATCAGGCCTCATCCACCTGGAGGCACAGAGTGAAGGGGTTATAAAGCTCTGGCTACTGGGGAACAGGGTGGAGAGAGCATGGGCAGAGCAAACTAAGGGAACTTGCTCTAAATTCCAAGGCTCTCCAGTCACCAAAGAATCACAGCCTGGCCAGATGTGGTGGTTCATACCTGTAATCCCAGCCCTCTGGGAGGCCAAGGAGGGCAGATCATCTGAGCTCAGGAGTTTCAGATCAGTCTGAGCAAGAGCAAGACCCCATCTCCACTAAAAATAGAAAAGCTAGCTGGGTATTGTGGTGGGCCCCTGTAGTCCCTGCTATGCTGGAGGCTGAGGTAGGAGGATCTCTTAAGCAGCAGAATTTGAGGTTGCTATAAGCTAGGCTAAAGCCATGGCACTGTATCCAGGGCAACAGGGTAAGACTGTTTCAATACAAAACAAAATAAAAAACCCCCAAAGGATCACAGCCTGGGTCTGGTAAGGATGATGGCAGTCAAATGGCCCAAAGAAACTACATTCAAATTAGGATCCAAGGAAGACAGTTACTGGCTTATTTATTCAAACACTTATTTTACCATCCAAAAGTAGGAAATTCATCCCAGGTCTGAGTTGTATAAAGACAGTGTGAACTTTGTCCTTCTCCATTACACACATTGTAATGGTTACTAAGTGATGAAGCTCTAATAAAATCTGTGTTCCCCACTGTCAGCCTTACAGTTAATTGATCTATACCCAGAACCAGCCAAGCACTTGACACATAGTACTTGTTTAAGAAATATTTATTGAATAAGCTAATTTAATAAAGAATATTCAAAAGGCTGCTCTTAAAAATAGCTCAGCATGGCTGGGGGATGGGTGGCTCATGCCTGTAATCCTAGCACTCTGGGAGGCCAAGGCAGGAGGATCCCTTGAGATCAGGTGTTCAAAACCAGTCTGAGCAAGAGTGAGACCCCATCTCTACTAAAAATAGACAAATTAACCAGGCATTGTGGCAGGTTCCTGTAGTTCCAGCTGCTTAGGAGGCTGAGACAGAGCATCTCTTGAGCCCAGGGGTTTGAGGTTGCTGTGAGATAGGTGAGGCTATGGCCCTCTAGCCTGGGTAACAGAGTGAGTGTTTATATCATAAAAAAAAAAAAAGGCACAGAATGTCTATGGGATGAAGGAGAAAGGGGCAAATGATGAACGGGAAAAGTAGATACATGAAAGTCCTTTATCAGAAGTAATTGGGACAAAAAGGAAGGGTTGAAATTAGGAATGATTAAAAATGATATACACATTCAATTTTTTAAATTTTTTGAGACAATATCTCGTTCTGTTGCCTGGACTAGAGTGCAGTGGTCTTATCAAAGCTCAGAACAACCTGAAGCTCCTGGCCTCAAGTGGCTCACCTCCTTCAGCCTTCTGGGTAGCTGAGACTGTAAGTGTGTGCCACCACACCTAGTTCATTTAATTTAATTTTTTTTTCTAGAGACGAAGAAAAAAGCTTTGCTGTGCTGCTCAGGCTGGTCTTGAACCCCTAGCCTCAAGCGTTCCTCCCACCGTGGCCTCCCAGGTGGGCACCTGTAGTCCCAGCTACTTGGGAGGCTGAGGCAGGAGAATCGCTTAGACCCAAAGAGTTTGAGGTTGCTGTGAACTGTGATACCTTGGCACTCTACTGAGGGTAACATAATGAGACTCTGTCTCAAAAACAAACAAACACGGTTCTATTATCACCAAGACATCTGGTTTATCTTTCTTTCATATGCCATACAATGCATTATCTAGGAGTTTCAATTTTTTTATAATAGACTACGAAATCTTAAGAAACTAAAAGTATATTCTGAAGGCACTTTCCACATAGATTTTCACAATTTTCCTCAATTTTTTTTTACATATTTGCCGATATTCTTATTAGCAACTTCCCCATATCAAATCTTGTATCTAGTTTTCACAGATGCATCTGTTTCTTTTCTCTCACACGTTGTATTAATTTACATAATTATAATAATGAATACACTGAAAATTATCAGGCTGGAGCCTGAATCTATGGAACTCGTAGTAAACAACATCCATCTGACCCTGATGGGAGAACAGGACAAGGTCACCAGACAGTGGCTTACCTGCCATGAGCCTTCAACTTGCTGGGAGCACCAGGAGTATGTTTTATAGGAAGAAGGAACAGTTTTGGTCAATTTGGGGAGCTGGTTGAATGAAGGTTATTTAAGAGACATTCTTCTGTATGCAAACTATCGTTCAATATTTTTGAGGTCATATTACAAGAGCCAATCCCTTAGTCACTGACTTGGCCTTTCTCACAAAGGCAAATTAAACTGGACAGAGAGCCCCTTGCAGGTGGCTTCAGCGAGGGGCCTCATTTTGGACTCAGGTGGCATCTGCTGGCTGCTGCATGCACCTGCTTTCCCTTAGCCCGATTTTTACCCGATAACTTGGATGACTCCTAAGTTGTGGGGAAAGAGAAACATATGTACAAATCCTGACCCACCAATGTGGGGCTTGAGTTGAACTGAAGGGCAGGCTGGGGTTCCCGTGCTCCCATGGAGGACGTGTTCCGTGTTGAGAAATGATCAGTCATCAGAAGACTTCAGCCCAAACAAGCTCTGCCACTTAGAAACTTGGGGACCTACAGCAGGATGCTTAAACTTCTAGGTCTTTACTAAGTTATGTGTAGAGTAAATAACAATTTATAAATATGCGATAAGTACTAGCCATTCCCTACCTTCCTCAGCGGAATGCTGTGAGAGAGTCTCAAGTGAAAAACAGAACAGAACAAAACACGCTACAGTGTACAAGTGTTAAATATTTCCCTTCCCTGCTTCTTCCAGATTAGCAGCTGTAAGAGTGAGGATGTGTGCAGTTAGGCTGCAGTAACAAGCAGCTTCAGCAGCTCAAAATTGCACAAAGGTTTATGCTTTTCTCACGCACCTCATGTCTCTGTCTGCAGGTTGGCAGGAGGTCTCAGGTCAGCACCTTCACTCTTTTTTGGGATGCAGGCTGCCACCCTGCTGCTGCCACCCTTTGGAATATTGCCAATTGCCCTGGCAGATGGAAGAAAGCAAGCTCTGTATAGGGTCCATAAATAGTGAAATATTTGACCTAAAAATTAACCATGACATTTCTGCTGGAAATTCATTGGCCAAAGCTATTCATGTGGCCTCTGTCTACTTGTAAGGAGGGCAGGAAGTACAATTCTCCACATGCCTTGAAGAATAAGACCTGGAGATATTTGGTGAATGGCACTAATGGCAACCACATTGCCCTTTTACCTCCCCTTGGTTTTCTTCCTCTTTTCTTTCTTTCTATAGAGAAAATATAGTGCAGTGTAGGGTAAACACAAAGCCAAGCAAAATCTCATTTCTCCTACTTACCAGCTGTGTGAGCAACTTTAGCTACATCACTTAAACCTGTTATCAGTCACCTTGTCTAAAAAAGGGTTTTGTTGTGAAGATTAAATGAAGCAATATGTGGAAAATCTCTAGGAACAGGGTAGAAACTTAGCAATCATCTGTTTCCTCCCTAAATTCATCAGTTTCTCCTCTCTCCTTCCTCTCCATTTTTCAAATTCTCCTGGAAGAAAGGTGAAAGGCTTTTGAGTCCGGTGTGGGATGAGAAAGAGAAAACATTTTCTGCTTCACTGTCCTCTACCTCCATTCTTGCCCTCAGATAATGTGCAAACAGCATTGGAATAGACCCTATTGAGATCATTTCAGAGACACTGCAAGGTGTTGAGAGTTGCAAGGGTATGTCTAGCCAAGGAGTTGCTACGAGAATACCAGAACTCATCTCCGTAGGAGACATGTCTGAGTCACTGTTCTCTCCATGAAAGGCAGTGTGGTCTCCAGTAGTCCCAGCACTTCTCAGACTTCAGTGTGCATGAGAACCTATTTTAAGCCCATGAAGTTTGAGGTCACTTGTCACTGCAGCATAACTGAGCCTATCCTGACTCTTTTTTTTTTTTTTATTGAATGGTAACTGTGTACATTAATGCATTTCTGGGGTACAGTGTGGGGTTTTCACATGCAATCTGAAATACTTCCATCAAACTGGTCAACAGAGCCTTCATGTCATTTTCTCAGTTGTTTTAAAACGTTCACATTCTACTCTTAGAAAGATTCACTTGTACCCCTGTAAGATA
>CAUYTI010085014.1:0-10609 GCA_963575145.1 Galago senegalensis
TTTGTGCCTCCCTCCAGCCCCTGGTCATCACCATTTTATTTTCTGCTTTTGAATATTTTAGATATTTTAGATAAGTGGAATCACACAGTATTTGTGCTTCTGTGTTTCTGTTCCTTGTTTATCTCATTTTATATAATGTCAGTTAGTTTCATACACATTCTCATACATGACAGCATTACCTTTTTTCCCTAAGGCTGAGCAATCCTTTCTCCCCTCTTTCCTTCTTTCCTTCCTTCCTTCCTCTCTTCTTTCCTGCCGCCCCTCTTTCCTTCTTTCCTGCCTTCCTTCCTTTCTTCCTGCCTTCTTTCCGTCCGCCCTCCCTGCCTTCCTCCCTCCGGCGGTCCTTCCTTCCGTCCTTCCTTCCTTCCTTCCTTCCTTCCTTCCTTCCTTCCTTCCTTCCTTCTTTTCTCTTTTTCTCTCTCTATCTCTTTCTTTCTTTATTTTTCTATCTATCTATCTATCTATCTATCCATCCATCCATCTATCCATCTATGTGTGAGGTAGTATTTCATTCTCATTTTGATTTTCTTTCCCCCAATGTGAAATGTTGGCATCTTTTCATACACCTCACAACATTTTGGTTGTCTTCTTTGGAAATATGCCATTTATATCTTTTGCCTATTTTTAGATCAGATTGTTAGCTTTTGTGCATTTTTTTCTTTTTTTACTTTAAATGCTGAATCTTAGGAGATTTTTAATTTAAATATTAACCACTTATCAAATGTATGATTTACAATATTTCCTCCCATTCCATAAAATGAGGTTTTACTTTGTTGATTAGCATGATACTACTTTGCAGGTAAGAGTTACCCTTGCTGTGCAAAATTTTTTTAATGTAGTCCCACTTTTCAATATTTAGGTTTACTGCCCAGGCTTTTTTTGTCAAATCTCAGAAATTGTCTTCAAGAGAAATGTCAAGAAGTTTCCTCCTCTGTTTTCTTTGAGAAGTGTTTTTGTTTCAGATCTTACGTTCATAGCGTCCACCCACTTTGAGTTGATTCATGTATGTGGTATCAGATGGAGGTCCGGTTTTCTTCTTTTGCATATGAAAATGCAGTTTTTCCAGAATGTTGAAGGGAATTTCTTTCCCTATTGTGTTTTCTTGGCATCCTTCTGAAGATTAGTTTCCCATACACATGTGAGATTGTTTCTGGGTTCTCTATCCTCTTTCATTATTCTATATTTCCAAACTCAGCAAGACATATAAGTTAAGTGTACACATATAATTCAATGAATATCATATTGTTTAGCAATTATATCTCCATAAAGCTAAACTGTTAAACAGAAGCCATATTTAATAATCCTTATGTAATCAGATAGAATATTCTACATTAAATCACATGTCAATTCAGTTATAATTTAATAGGTTGCTTTATATATGTATGTGTAAATACACACCTTCCATTTGTACAAAGGTCAAAATTTAACAAATAGAATCTGCAGTGTCAGAATTCAGCACTATTACACTATTTTAACACTAGAGTTGGGTCTCTGCAAATTACTTTCTCTATTTCTTTTTCTTTCTTTCTTTCTTTCTTTTTTTTTTTTTTTAACAAACTTTCTTGTTAGGTTTTATCATTGAAAAGGGAGTCACTCATGGAAGACTTGCAGGCAGGAGGAGAGAGTAAGGACTGGCTCCATTCTGTGTGCTTGCATTACTGAAAGCCTTGATTTTTAAAAAATGACTCTTCATCCAGTTTGAATCTGTTGATTATCATCTTTAGTTTTTTCTCTGGTACTCCCAGAAACAGTATCTTCATTCCCAGTCAGCTTCTGTTCCCTTTTCAGAAAACTGAGTCCTATTCTTGAAGCCCATTGTACTAGTCCTTCATAAAATCATCTTCAGATTGTGTCTGCAAACACTACCCAAGGAAGATTAAAACATGTGACCATTAAGATAAAATGCTGTACCTAACACAATTCAACCAGTTTCTTCCTTATCACTTGTCAGAAAAGGGGAGCCACATGGAAATTTATACAAATGTTAAAGCAACATAAAGGCACCAGCTTCCAGAAGGGATCACCTGATAAACTTCCACAATTTCTCAATCGTTTATATTCCTAAAAAAAAAAAAAAGACCTACTTTATATGTAATACAGCTATTATTTTTTCTCAGGATTAACAACAGGTAAATTAGCATATACTAAGACATTGTGCTACCATTTCTGGACTTATATCCTAGGGTCAGAGACCCTCCCAATATAAACAACCCAACAGCCTATGTGTGTAATTGATACTACTTTCCTTGACAGCACAGCAGCTTTAAATATGAATCTCAATAAAATAGACTTGGTAAGTCAATGGAGCAGTAGCTTTCTGTTGAAATAAAATAATCACTTGACAATCTAATTAACGAAAAAATTCAAAAGTACAAATAAAAACAGAATTAGAAATGAGAAGTACAGAATACCAAGTGATATGAGGAAGATTTAAAATGCATAAAATAATACAAGATACCTTCCATTCCAATAAATCTGAAAATATAGCTTATTTTACAATCCAAGGTCTTAATTGCCACAGAGAACAGTAGGGTAGCTCCAAAGTAGCTAGGATTTTTCTGTGGATGTGTGTACCTATGCATATACATATGTAATATATTTCGCCTAAATACTATTTCACATGCATTTTTATGATAATTTCTATTTTTTATAAAACTCTTTAAAAACTTGTAAAAGATAATATATATAAAATTCTTAGATCACTATCTTTATACATACATATTTATGCCAACATACATATGGATACATGTATTATTATACACATACATATATAAAATTCTAAATAAACATCTTAGAACATTAGTAACTATTAACAGGATATTCCACATTAAATTCAGGAATTATATTCCAGGAAAGATAGGATATGTAAGTTCAAGATAATGTACTTTACATCCTTCATGTTCGCATGGATGGAGCTGGAGAATGTTCTTCTGAGCAAAGTATCACAAGAATGGAGGAAAAAGTATCCAATGTACACACCCCTATTATGAAACTAAATTATACCTTTTATATGAAAGCTATAACCAAATAGCCGAAGAAGATGGGGAGGGGGGAAGGAGAAGGGAGGGGTGAATGGGAGGAGGGAGGAGGTTTGGAGGGATCACTTCTGAGGTTTACCTTATAGGGGTACAGGTAAATCTTTCTAAGAGTAGAATGTGAACGTTTTAAAGCAATAACTGAGAAAATGACATGAAGGCTGTGTTGGCCAGCTTGATGGAAGTATTTCAGATTGCATGTGAAAACCCCACACTGTACCTCAGAAGTGCACTAATGTACATAGTTATCATTCAATAAAAAAAATATATAGCAGTTTAAAGTCAGGTTCAAATGGAAAAAAAAGAATATGAATTGTATGAAAAAATACATATTAAATGTTACTACATGGTTCTGATTTAATTGTTCAAGAGAGATATTTACTCTTTTTTTCTCTATTTTACTGATCAATGAATCCCCCTCCCCTGCCGCCACCCGTAGATCTACGCAGAAGAAACATGTTTTCTAGCAGTTCTTATAGATAGGGATGGACAAGTGACTAAATTCTAGATATAAGCACAAGTTCTAGGTGGGAGTGTCTTGTTAGTTTTCACACTGTATTTATGCTTAAAAATCTTTCTTCATTCTGTTGCTTTTAGTGTAGAGCCTTCTGTTTTGGTCACAATTATAGGGCATTTTTTTCTTTTTTAGCATCAACATAGACCCTAGATCTTTGAAGCTATAGAACATTAAAATCAGGGTTTTTTTACTTTCATGAAAGTATATTACTTTTATTACACATGAATAGAGTTGAATTTTATTTTTGAAACATTTAGAACATGAGTCATAAGTAAAATTTGAAATCTTAATAGATATAGAAAATAAGAAGTAGGAGCTACAAAGGGAAAAAAATGGCATAAAGCAAAGAAGGTAAACATTTAGAAAGGGGTTGGATTAATTTTTCAGATCTAGAAACAATAAAAGTGAGTAATTCCCACCGTGTACAAATTACTATTAAAATAAGATGAAGTGTAGCATGCTATTATATCAATAAAGAACACTGGCATGCTGTTCTTAAAAATAATATATTTATTGTTTAATATTAGCCAATAATAATTATAACCTTATGACTCAAATAATTTTCCCTTTACAGAAAGCAATGTTCTGGTTTATGAGGAAATGATTTTAGAATTTGTTTCTGAATACCAAAATATGTAAGATTGCTAAAATGCATGAGAAGGAAATTATTACCTCTTAGAAGAGAAAACTGAAGAATATGGTTTTATGGCTAATAAAATTTTATAATAACACGCATAAAATTTTAAAATAAATGTTACTCAGGGTAAGTTGATTGTGATAGGAACAGAGTCATATTAAACAACTGAGATTTATTTCATACATTTTGAACAACTGTATGAGAAAGGAAAACTTTAATCTCATTATTGAATCATTGGCTGTTCACTTTTATAAATGCAGGCTTTGGGTTATGTGTAGATTTAAAAAGTAACCTGTAATTAAAACCATTAATTGAAACTTTAATAATAGTACTGCTAAGAATAAAAAAAAAAAACATAGTCTAGAATTTTGGCTAGAAATGGAGATGTCTTTGAACCATGTATGATGCAGAATTTGTTAGTAGGAGATACAATTTCAACTGCACCAGTTATTCTATCATTATTCTAACATTATTTTGAACAAATTAAAGACAATTTATGATATTTTCTGGACTGCCTAAAAGATGGACTGACTTGATGAATCACATGTAAAACTACTCTCACCCTGTGGAAAGAATTACTAAATAATATTGAAGCAATTGAATTTAAATTGCACAATATATAGTCTGAAGAAAAACAAAACAGATTATTTATCAAAAGGAGGAAATTATGGCTCCTATTTGGAAAAAAATTGAATATGCATGACACTTTGTCATTTTATTTATTTATTTATTTTTATTAAATCATAGCTGTGAACAATAATGCAATCATGGGGGTACAATGTGCTGGTTTTATATACAATTTGAAATATTTTCATTAAACTGGTCAACACAGCCCTCACAGCATTTTCTTAGTTACTGTGTTAAGACATTTATATTCTACACCTAGTAAATGTCACACGTACCCACTTTGCCATTTTATATGAACTGTTGATATGTGTTGTGATAACAGACACACAGAAAGTAGGTCTGTTTTGTTTTTTGAGTTTCTGTAGGTTTGAAATATTTTTAAAGATAGAGAAAATTATTTTTAATAGAAAGAAAATACATATGAAACGGTCCACAGATTTGCATTCCAGTAAGTAAAAGAAAATTTTAAAATGACATGAAAATATTTTTTATGACTATGAAAGAAAAATTTGCATAAACTAATTTCAACACTAACGTCTAAAGGAATTTATCTGGCTATTTTAAATCAAAGTGTGATCTTAAATGAAAGGAGATGTGAACACACACACACACACAAACAGCGTACTGCTTTTAAACTGTTTTGTTTATATCATTTCAGTATTGCAGCTCCAAAGGAAAAATAACTTAGGACAGCATGGCTCAAAATATTACTTTAAGAAACTGTGATACTTTTAATATAAGTGATTTTGAGCTATGTACTACAATGAAAATAAACCAGTAATGCTAAGTACATGAAAATTTGTATGAACATTCGGAGTTTATTACTGAATCTAAATATTGCTTAGCAATTCTATTAAAAAAATTAATTCTAATCCTCAGAAAAATAAATGTTCATAAATTTAAATTACTAAAGCAATGTTAGGAAATTAAATGAATCAGGTTTATCTCATGATGTATCAGTTTAACCCAATTGTGGAAAAAGCCTATTATGATATAACTAGTAGATTTTGTGAAAATTAAAGCAATATAATATATAACTTGCAGATTATATTCTATCTCTTTTTACTTATCCAAACAATACTCTTCCATCAGTAGAGCACCTAGATAATGTGTAATAGCTCCCATTACACTGATTTCTTTAACAAAAAAAAATACTTCACTAGCAGTTAAGGATGCATGCTAGAATCATTTGATATCAGTGTCATCACATACTTCAATAGGCAAAATGAATTAATTAAAAAATGGTTTGATATTTTTCATCCAATTAATGCAAATAAATTAATGCTTTTGGGACTCCATTACGCCAATGATAAAATATCTTACATTGGAGGAATGTTACTGTAAAATGAGTCTAAAAAGTTAATATTAAAGGAAACATAGTTTTCTGATAATGTAAATAAAAATTTTGTGCTACCATAAATGTAAATTTTAATGGAGCCCAAGGTCATATTTAAAATGAATTTTTATTAAACTAAGGAACTGATGGGACAAAAATTTACTTTGAATACACAGTGAAGACTGTTTTTCCCTGTGGTTGTACTGAGTCTGGACATATAGAATAACACTCAATATTTAAATCCATTATAGTTTCTCTCTCTTTTTGTGTGTCTCTTCCTGTACACACATACACATACACATACACACGCGCACACACACAGAGCTTTGATGCATTTCTGAATTTACAATATCTTTGTTCTTCTGTTCTAAGTATCAAAAACCAAGTATAGGATCATTTGTTTCCTATCCATACCCTTGTAACATTCTTCTATTTTCTATGGTTATCTTCTTACATCATTTAAAGACATCCACCAATGATTGCCAAGTTATGCTATCTAATTTTCAGTTTGCTTGTATTAATTTAATTCTTCAACATAAGACCTAGCAATTACGTCCTCTTTTCTGGATTCATGGATTTTGGAATATCAGTTAGCAAACAGTGTAGAGATTATCCAGAACAGAGCCAGGGTTACAAGCACCAAATTAGGACATGACTTGTCTAGAAATATGCAACTCAAAAATGTCAGACTCAGACATTAATTTATGTGATTAGAAGAGGACTACAATTTTTACCTTTCCATGCTGCATTAAACTTCTATCTCTATAATGTTTGTTTAATCTTATAAGGCTAAACTCCATGTGATACACGTATTCTATCTAAAATTATCTATGTTTTGCTGTAACACTTTTATCCCTAATCAAATCATGTTCAGCTTATTTCATCATATTTTAGCCATCTAAGTAATATATTTCTCCCAAATACTCCAACAGCACACCAATCTTATTGTCTAAACAATATTTTCTTAGTAACTATTTACATCTTGAGTTGGTATATAAGAAAATACTTTTAAAATATTATCTGTTAAAAAGATGTAACTTCCACAGACATAATAACACAGAAACTCAGTATTACATTTTGACTCATTTGTAGTATTTTCAGGAAATATATTCCCTGCATGTGAGAAAATTATTTTTTAATATCTAGATTAATTATTCTACCCTGGCAAGGATGAACAAAAGGGTAAAATATTAAATAGGTAGATCTTGGAGGTGTCCCTGTTAATTATACATTTGCTATAATTTTTTGGCCATAGAACAAGAATAAAGTTCACTTAGTCGGAAAATTAAGAGGAGGAGGTATGACTTTGGTTAACCAGAATGTTTTTGTTTAAAAAAGTTGTCTCAAGTTAGAAAGTAGCTTCATTTAACCTCTACTCATGACCTTCTTTTTACTGGCAAGAATTAAGTTTTTGTGAAGGAAACACTCTAAAAATCAATACTGATGTGTATTTTTATTTACCTACGGAGTGAAAATATCAAGTATTACTGTTTGTCTAGAATAGATAAGTTATAAAAATGTCTTTTCTGTGTCTGGAATATAAAACGAATGGGTCACAGTAAGTTCTGAAATATAGTTCATGTCATTAACAGTTAAAACATACACTATTTTTAAAAAAAGGTTTAAAACTGGACTATGATATGAAACCTCACAGAAAGGTATTCTACTAAATGAAGATACTTTAAGTTCAAAATCATCCACAAAGACTAAGTTTAATTTGATATAACAGTAATTTGATATAAAATAGTATATTATATATATTACAGACAAAGTTTAGAAATAAGGAACATTGGATGTTTCCCTTTCATCTTCTCCGGACACTGCCCTCCAGAACCTAGTGATTCACCTGTCATATAACAGATAAGCTGTCTGGTTCTCACTGCCTTGTTTACAATATAAAGATAATAAGACAATTATTAAATGAGCATATAAAGATGAGAACAAATGAATTCTACATAAATTTCTGCTATCTTTAATATCACTGATTCTTTGATTAAATCTATCCCAGCTAAGGAAATAATTGTTTAAAGCTATTTTTTTCTATGCTCCAATTTCTTGTTAAGAATTTGAAAAACTCATTATAACATAAGGCTTATTAAATACATCAAGATAAATATATGTGGCCAGATACATTTCTCTCAGTCTCTTAGTACAAACACTGAGTGAAATTTGTGCCATGACATTTAAAATCCTCATTTGCAATTCCTAATGTTATTTCACTGTATAGTGTAAATAACAAATACTATTTATGATCATAACCAAATTCTATCGAATAAAAATATTGCTTTACTCTTCCGGTGGAAAAGCAATAGAATGAGTTTTTATTTTCTACACTTCGTTATTTAGAAGTTATTTAGAAGGAATGTCTACCGTGAGAGGGCGTGATTGGTGCTCCTTGGGGGATACTTAGATGAGAAAGATGCAAGACACAATGAGAGAAAATATTTCATTCAATGTAGTATAATCGAGTAAATCCAAACAAAATAACAACACTTAAGGGTAATGCAATTCATGTTCATCTCAGAGTGTTTGTATTAAAAAAGGGCATGACTCTCTGAAATCACTGATAAATATGTAATAATATTTGCAAAGAAATCACCCTCCGCATACTTGATTCTTTTACACCAGCACATAGAACGCGTGCCTTTAGCAATTTTGAATAAATAGCTTACACTGCATAGTATATGTTACCCTCCCCTGGTTTTTAAAAGAATGAATTCTGGAATCTCACTGATGAAGTTGAAGTTCTCATTTGAATATTGATACTAAAAACAGTGCCTTACCATCTAAACGTGAATGAACGTGAAGGGAAACACACACAAGTTTCTTGCTCTGTTGTTCAGAGTAATTCCTTGTACATGGTCAGTGCTATAACATGTGTTATTATAATCATGATTTCTACCAATCGAACTACTAACCCTCAGTGAAGATGAAAAGTAGTATATTAAGTTTAGTTTAAATTAAAACTTTATATACTTATGGCTAAGAATGATATAACTCAATTAAAACAGATAATTTATATTTACACATTTGAAAGTCACTGAAAAGCATGTTTATGTGATAGTCACCATTTTTATTTAGACATAGGCGATGTCATATGCTTTTGAATTCACAAAGTGAACATAAAATTAGTTCACAATGACATAATGATTACGATACTTCCTTGTCCCAACACTACTCTCAAGCTAAAATTGCTTTTATTTTATCATGTTACATCTCAGACTAAAGGACAGAATAATTTTACTTTCCTAATTATTCTAAAAGTAAATCCTAAGATGCTACTGGCATTTTAATTAAAGTTTCTGAATGGACTCTGTGCCCATGGCTCAGTGGTTAGGGCACTAGCCACATATATCAGGGCTCGCTGGTTCAAACCTGGCCTGGGCTTACTGAAACAAAACAAAACAAACAAACAAACAAAACCAATACAACTGCAACAAACAAATAGCCAGGTATTGTGGCAGCACATGTAATCCCAGCTACTTAGGAGGCTGAGGCAAGAGACTCGCATAAGCCCGCATTTGAGGTTGCTGTGAGATGTGCTGCCATGATACTCTACTGAGGGTAACATAGTGAGACTCTGTCTTAAATAAGTCAATCAATAAATAAAGTTTCTGAATGATAATGCAGTGTATTATTCTGTGCCAGGAATTGCATGACCAATCATGGTTATATTTATACTGTACACCGAATAGAAGTAGTTAATATTATTAATAAAGTGCTATACATTGTGGCACAATCTTTGATTACAAGAGATTTTTTAATTCATCAAAATCAAAGTATAGGAGTGGTTTCTAGAAAGGAATCAGACATATGTATCTCTAGTTTTCATACCATGTGGCTGGATACTTTCTGGAAAAGACTTCCTATTTTCTACTGAAGATTAAGAATTTTTTTGCCGTATGCCCTGATACCTATTATTTAGCTAATATATAAATATATACACACACACATACATGACACATATATATACATTGTGTATATGTGTACACATATACACAATGTATATATGCACATATATACAATGTATGTATTTACACGTATATACAATATATATATATACATAGATAAAAATAGGGACACATTTAGGTAGAGATAGAAATAGGGATATAGACAGAAATAGTCAAAAACACATATACAGTACAAAAAATAGATAACAGCTCCTTTTACTATCTTGTTCATTACATTAAATCTTTTGACAATTATTTTATGAGTCAACTTTAATGGAAATTTCATGATTCAAAAAAAAGTGCAGGTCTTTATTAGTACTATTGATACTGGATTTTTAACACTGGATTTCCAGGCTCTTGGTCTTGACGATTCATTCATCGATGGACCACAGAATGAACAGTGGGGTTTTATTTACAGCTCAAAGAATCAAACCTCCTTGCAGGGCAGGATACAAGTGTTACAGCTCTTATGAAAACAACTCTTACAAAGAGCCAAGCCTCTTTGTA
>CAUYTI010085016.1:0-20245 GCA_963575145.1 Galago senegalensis
CATGGCATCACAGCTCACAGCAACCTCCAGCTCCTGGGCTCAAGCGAGTCTCCTGTCTCAGCCTCCCAAGTAGCTGGGACTACAGGCGCCCGCCACAACACCTGGCCATTTTTGGGTTGCAGCCATCATTGTTGTTTGGTGGGCCCGGGCTGGGGATTCGAACCCACCACCTTAAGTGTATGTGGCTGGCGCCTTAGCCGCTTGAGCCACAGGCGCCGAGCCTTTTTTTTTTTTAGTTTACAGTTCTACTCTACCACTCTACTACTGAAAACATAAATGCAGAATGTATATGAAGGATTTCTTCCAATTATGATTCTAACTTATAAGACACTTTACAATTTTTATCTTCATTAAAGAACATCAAGTAAATATTACAAAGGGAGAAAAAATAGGCAAAATTACATAAAATATCTCATGAAGTATCAAAATTATTATTTTAGCTAAAGTATACAGTAATATTTTAAAAAACCCACTTCTCCTATACAAAAATTGTCCTAATGCCTGGGCAAACACCAATTTGATGCTTAAGGTAATATGTTGACAAAGTTTCAAACTCAGGAAAATTTGGAGTTGTGTTCATATTGAATTTCTTCTGCTGAAAGTCTTTTTTTTTTTTTTTTGAGACAGAGCCTCAAGCTGTCCCCCTGGGTAGAGTGCCATGGCATTACAGCTCACAGCAACCTCCAACTTCTGGGCTCAAGCGAGTCTCTTGCTTCCGCCTCCCAAGTAGCTGGGAACACAGGCACCCGCCACAACGCCTAGCTATTTTTTGGTTGCAGCTGTCATTGTTGTTTGGCGGGCCCAGGCTGGGGATTCGAACCCGCCATCTTAGGTGTACGTGGCTGGCGCCTTAGCCGGTTGAGCTATAGGCGCCGAGCCACAACTGAAAGTCTTAAGATGCACCCCAGTCCCTTCATTTCCTCTGCAACCTCCATTTATAGATAGTATTCTTCCTCCTGGTGCCACAATTACTGTCTCCATACGAGTCTGGTGAAATCTTGGCTTGTCTCCAGAGTCAGTATATTTGTCAGTTCCTTCCTTAACAATGCCCTCTTAGGTTTCTCACCCTGGTTTTTGGTTATGATTTTTAGGAAGACCTTGGGCTGTAGCAGGAACGTGTCCAGGCAGTGCTTCTCTCTCCCCCGGCTCCATGCTCTCATCCAGAGCAGACCTTTCTTCCCTTCATTTCACTCCTGCCCTCCCTAATGGCTTCAGTGCACTCAGTCCCAAAGAACTTGACTTGGAAGATGTTGCTACTTGCTCCTTTATTCAAATTAAATGTACCTCTCTCTCCATTTTTTTTTTTCCTGCTTAATTCTGTAAACACAGGGGCCTCTTGTTCCTTCCCTTCCAGACCTGTCCTCATAGGTCTTCCATAAATTGTGTGTTGAGCTCCCAGGATCTGCTGAGCTGTCTGCTGTGGCACCTCTAGGCCACCAGGTGGTGCCAGAGGACCCTGTGGCCAGGGGCCCAGAGGGAAGGACAGAAAAGTCCCTGGTTCTCTGGGGACTCAAGGATTCTTGAACCATCTTGGGGAGTCTTTCCTCTCTTATCCCTTTAAAGAGAGCTTTGCATATTTTTACTGAGAACATTATAAATTCACAACCTTGGCTTAGGAGCTACAATTCTCAAGTCTTGTGGCAAAGGTAGACATCAATTCCTTTTACAGTAAAGATGGATGGGATGCCAAAGAGTAAAGGCCTGATGACAGATCACAGTGATCCCTAAGGCAGTAGGCACTACACGTGGTCCTCAGTGTTCAAATTGTGTGGATAAAGTCATGAGTTCAGGACTAAATATATACATACCACCATTTTCCCGTAGTCACCTGAGCAAGTCTAAATGTTTCACTGGCATCTCTTAGGCTTGCTTAGCCAGTGTTTTATATTTCTATGTCTCACACTTGGGTTTCACCTACTAGGTTCTCAGAAGGGTCTAGAAGTTTTTCTATTCAGAGTCCTCTACTGTTGATCTAGATTTCTACTGATGCTTCTGGTCCATCTTCCCAGTCCACTACTTCTACATGGAAGACTTTGGGCTGATGCCAGATCCAGGCGCACAAGCTTGGCTCCGGAGATCCAGGTGGAGGTTCCCTGGGTCATCCCTGTTAGAAGTCAGGGCCAGAATGTTAGATGGCTTCATTTCTAGATTCTAGCAAGCAGTTGTAAGCTGCTGTCTCACTGACAACCTGGGGGTAGTGTTAATTATGTCCTAAGCAGAGGTAAGGACAGTAGCTATTTTGACCAACTCAAAGGGTATGCAAAGATAAACAGAAAAGTGTTCAAATTTTCCTTACCACATGCTTGGAAATGCCTCACTTGTGACGGTTTCCTAGGTGCTCTCAGGGTAAGCACTCTGCCTGCCCATCAGGCTGTGTGGCTTCAGGTACCCTCTTTCCACCGGCCCAAGTGGGCCATAGTTCATCTCAAATGCAAGTGTGGCCTCACCCCAGTTCTCTAGATGTGGGTCTTGCTAGAAATGTGGAATGTCGTCAACATTTGTGTGGCCGTGCACATTGTCAAGTCGCCTGCTGCCCCTACATACACCAGTTGGTCCAGCATGGATTCTGTGTGGCTGCCTCCCTCCAAGGTCATGGGAACTCCACTTGGTGGGGCTGTTCTGCCCCTGTAACTCTGTTAGCACTGTGCAGGGCTGTGGACAAAAGAACTGACGTCACAAGGACATAAAGGAAGGCTAGAGAAATGGAGTCTGCAGGTGAGGGCTTGGGCTGCAGAGAGGCTGGGATCTCTGACTCAGCTCTTAATTCTAGGTGCCCTTGGGGCCTGGAAACCTCTATCCCAAATGTCAAGGCCCTGCCCCAGGGCTTGGAAGTTCCTACTGAAGACCATCTTATCTCTTCTGCTGGGTGCCCAGGGTCTCTGGTGGCTATTGTAACACAGCTCCAGGGTCACCACGGGTGGGCCATAGTCCCTGATTCATATTCTGGAATGTGAGAGGGGGTCTAAATCAGAAGGAATGCAGTGCTGGGGCAGCTGGTCACTGGAGACTTGTGGCTACAGAAATGTGCTGTCAGCTTTTGGATGATCAGGCTGTGAGGGCTGGTGGAAGACAGGCTTCCCTAGACAAGGCATGCTGTCCCTGGGTGCTGCTGAGCCAGGTGATGGGAGCTGTGTCTGAGGGGCCCAGTTGTAGGGCTGGAGCTTTTGCAGTCTCCTAAACAGCCATACCAGAAAGAGTCCATGGCTAGCTTCTAGTTTGTTGAGTCACACTATAACATTTACCTATAATTTGCTAGGTAAATGTCCCATGACAAAAATTGCCATCTTCATGATAAAATTGTCCCAGTGAAGTATAAATGTTATGCACAGGCCTGTGATAGTGCACTTCTCATGGTCTTGGAATGTCTTAAGGGGAAACATGAAAATTCCTGTTCCATAAATCCTTAATCTGCAGTTACCCACATGTCCTGGGTGGTGCTAGACAGCCTGACAGAGTCTTCCTGGTGGAGGCCTTTCTCAGGGAGAAGCCCTTGCTGCTCATTAAATCATATGTAGGTAGGTGCTTACCTGAAGAACAAGAACGTAGAGAAGAGATGGGGAAATACTTAAAACTTCTGGCGGGGGTGGTCTTTGCCAATGAATGAGCTGTAACTGGAAACTTTCACTCCCACAGGCCATCACTCACTGTGTTCAAGGACAGCTGCAGGTGTACTTGGCACACAGAGAATTCTGCACTCTCTGCTGCTTTGGTTGTCTCATATTTCTCACCCTGTTTCTCAATATAGGAAGTTGTACAAACTCTTCCATACAAATTAAAAAATTGGAGCCATGACTCACCGCCCTTGAATCTTAGTCCCTGAAGGATCTCAAGTCTGCCCCACTCACTGAGCAGACATTGGCTGTGTACCTGGAGGTGGGGCCTACTACCCAGTAGCTGAGTCCCACGAGTTGTCATCTTTTGCTGACAGTGGAGTGTGGTGGAGCCTCTGGGCTTGAGTCAGCTGGGAGTAGGCATCAGGGCCACAAGACAGCAGCACCTGGGTGCCCCTTCGTATCCTCTGCTCCTGTGAGGCCCGTAGATGACTTCCTGTCAACTTCTTCCGTGACCCCTGTGCCCTTGGATTGTCCAGTTAACTTGTTCACTGTAGTTTATATTCTTTCAGTCTTCTATTCAAGAAGATTTCCAAGTTGTAACTCAAGTTTCCTAGCTGTCCTGAGGCATAGGGATAATTGTTAGTATTGAAGCATCCTACATGAAGTTTTAGGGGATGATTGTGTCTTAGGTAGAACCCTTGAATCTGAATGCTTGGAGTTTGCAGTGCTAGGGCCATTCTCAGCCTGAGGAGCATCTCATTCCAAGATAAACTCAAACACATATCCTTTACGTAACCACATTGGTTGAGTCTCACGTGGTTCTGTGCAGTTGTCACTGTAAGATCAGCATGGAGATAGTTGAACGTAACCTGGCGACTGTGTACATGTCCAGATTCTCTTCTCTGCACTTGAAGGATCTACCTTGCACAAGTGTTCCATAAAATATGACTCCAAAGACATCAAAAGGAACACTTTCTTGGTATACTTACACTGCCAGAAAACATCTGAGTCCTTACTGCAATAGACATGAAGTTCACACTTGGCTTGTGTACAGGGTAGCCTTCAGATGGAGGAAGGCTCCTTCAGCCCCCAAGACAAATATGAAGTGTATCCCTTGGGAATACACTAAGGAATTCTCCTGTTTCTTGTCTACACTGAAGAGCATGATATGACCTTATTAGAAACGTGGCCTGTTGGTACAGAAATGGCTTTTGTATTGGTCACCAAGTACCCCATATTCTCAGTCTACCAGTTCTATATGTCCCAAATGTCCCTACCAGCATTTCTACTCCCAAGCTAGACTAGAATCAGTGGGTATTGCCTGAAGGTCCTTGCATAGCGAAAGAGAAATACCTCTGTGCTTTAAGCATATCCAAGTCAGCTGCGAAGAGCTCAGTACAGATGACTCTAAGTTTGGCCCTTTCAAGCATATCCCACAGCTGTCCTCAGGCATCAGAAGCCAGGAGTTCACTGGGGACGCCAATGCAATTTGCTAGGGTGGATGCCCCTGATTTTATTAAATCTGGGATTTGACCTTTTCTCAGTCCAGTTCTTAAAGCCAACCTTGAACTCATGGAGGCTCCTGGAAACACTGCCTGGATGCAGTAGAGGAATAATTCCTCAAATAAAAACATGAGTGGGTCTCTTGCACAGGTGCATAAGGCCTGTGGTTTGACTTAAGTTATCTAGAATATTCTTTATCTACTCACCTGGAAGAACTAGGGCCACTTTCATCAAAGACCAAGACAATTCTAACGTTTAGTGTAGACTGGACAAAGGCCAGCATCATTTGTAATGTCTGTGGTCTAAAACATCATCTCATTCCTGTAGACCAGTACAGTTCCTGTCAGTTGAGAACCACTGCTGTAGACCAACCCTGGCCACCTCCTGTAGACGAAATGCCACCTGGAATGGCACCTGTTGCTGAGGCCTGCAGGCCAGTGTGAGGAGGAGCCTGTGCTCATTCTTAGGATCATGTATCTTTCCCTGCAGACTTCCTGGCCCCTCTATACACTCTACGGGAGTAACTTGAAGGACCACACCATGCAGATGGAACAGATCTTCCAAGATGCTTAAAGGCAAGGCATTTTTTACAGGCCAGGAGAATGAGACTACTCAAGAATGGAGGGGTCCTCAGTCACAGCCGTGGTGGTGGGAGCATTGCAAGCCACCTCAGTGCCTTGCTTACATGGCCAGAGACTGCTGTAGATGTGCTCTCTCTCTCACCAGAACCAGTGGCTCTCTATCTCCATCTGTTTTCTTCTTTATCTGCCAGGATTAGAAAAAAGATTCCACGTCTAGAGCTCACTCCCCACCTCCCCACAATGACCTGTAAATGTGGAGGGAGCTGCTGAGGTTCAGCCATTCTGGCCCTGCTTCCCCCTCCACATCCAGACATGTCTCCAGGGATTACAGGCAGACCCCAGAGATAGGGCAGGCTCAGTTCTAGATCAGCACAATAAACCAAGTAAATGAATAGTTTGGATTCCCAGTATGTATAAAAGTTATATTTGTCCTGTAGCCTATAGCATTATGTCTAAAATTCTATACCTGAGGTATCTCACTGCTTAGATGTTACCTGACCTTCCAGTGAGTCTTAATCATTTGGTATGGAGGGTCTTGCCTCAATGGTGGTAGCTGACAGACAAGGTTTGGTGGTTGCTGAAGGCTAGGGTGACAGGCAGCTCCTTAATTAAGAATAAGGAAGTTTGTTGCACTGACATTTTTCATGAAAGATTTCTCTGGTGTGCAGTGTTACCCACAAAAGAAACTCTCAAAACTGGAATAAGTTCTCCTAAACCCTGCTGTGCTATCAGCAAAGTTATGTGATCTTTTTTAGAAAGAAAGAGAAATTTAATACTTTGCTGGCAAAGGGGGGCCATGGTAGACCACTAGTTCAAATTACTGCATTCCTCCCCCATAAATGAATGTGGAGTATTGGAGCTGCATAAATGAAATAGCCAGGACGCAGATTGAGAGTACAATCTGCAAGAGGTAAGGCTCACCAGAGGTGCAGTAGAGCCACAAACAACTTTCGCAGTGGTGGTTTATTGAGGGGATACACAACAGGTGTGAAGAGTGCTAAGTAATGATGTACAGAGGCTACGTGCCCATCCCGAACACTGAGTTACTTGGGGGCTTGCCTCTAAGTTACAAGATATCTCTAGGCTTGCCAGGAGACTGTCTTGCTCTCAGCATTCCCTTCGTGTTAAGAACTGGTGACTGTCCTCGAAAGCATGATGTTCATTCCTCCACAATGGAGCTTTGAAGGTGGGGGGAGGCTCCTCAGTTTCAACTATGGTTGATGGTTCAATTTGTATAATCTAAATTATTCTGACACTGACTGTCAACAGGACAGTATCACCACTTTCTTTGCTCATCTCTAGGAAACAACTTCTCATCTATCTGTGTTTTAAGATGAGATTGAGATTGTGTAATTCAGCACATTATCAGCCTGTGCTTCTAATTAGTCCTCTCACTGTTTCCCCCTATCTTCGTTACTTCCTGCCCTGAACTTGTCAACCCTTATGGGTTACTAAGGAGGATTCAATCAACTTCTCAAATCTTGTTAGTGTTGATATTTGACCTTGTATGAATCACAAGTGTTCTCAATGGCAACAAGAATGGTGAGTCCTTTCCACAAGGTTTGAAAATTTGCCTGGATCCTTCAGAAATTACTAGGTATGGCAGTTGTAGCTTTAGAATGTTTCTTAAATATTATAACAAGACTTGCAAGTTGAAATTACTCTTTGATCCATGAGCTGTGAAACAGATAATTGTGTTAGGCATAGAGGCACTGATGTCTCTATATATCTACATCCAAGCTCTTGGTGACCAGATATATTAGTGGGAAGTAAAATTTTGAAAAGAATCTCTTCTGAGCACTAGGTCTCAGCAGTGGGTTGAAGATTCAGTAAACAATGCTGAAAACAGATGTTCTGTCAACCAGGCTCTGCTTTATTTCTCAAGAGCCAGCAGAGCAGATTCAGTATAAACTTTAAGGGCCCTAGGATATTTAGTGTGGGGTCCTGGGTCCCCACAACTTTTGTCAGGATCTGCACTGAGGGCAGTTGATGTGAGATTCTTGGAGACAGTACCCTGGCAGGGACCCCTTGTCCCTAGGAGAGCTGACTTAGTTATCTCAGGTGAAATAATTTGCCACTTTCAGCCAGGGCAGCCTCTGGGACAGTGAGGAACTATTCACATTTCCCCCACAGTCCTGGCCAGTCAGGACTTGTGTAGTTCTAAGATAGTGTCCGGCTGGGATGAGGACCAAAATGGAGTGGAAAAGAAGGACAGGATTTGGACTTAAATCTCTGCTCTGTCACTTCTGACAGAGGGCCTCAGTTTCCTCATCTATAGAATGGGGGTGCTAATAGCATCAGCTTCTTGGGATTAAACTAAGGTGACCAGATTTTAACATTGGTAAAGCTGGACACCATTGAGCCTGTGAGAGGTGCACTCTAAGCCAGCAGCATCTCAAGTGCAGTACTGGTCATTCTCCCATGTGTCTCTTCATATGATCAAAAATCATAAATCAAGTTGACAGTATAATGTAGAAGCTTAATTTGAGTTATTCAAAGCAAGGTGCCTCAAGTAATCACTATTCACAAGAAGGGAAGCAAAGGAAGGGACAATCATGTGGGCTGACCGTGTGATTAGAACTTCAACTTTATAAGCTGGGGATAAACTTTCCCAACTCACTTCTGTGTTTTCTACCTATGCCTGGGCAGGACTTGGGCGATAGTAATCTTTAGTTGCTAGACATTCTGTTCTCAGTCACCAGGTAACAATAGGGCCATCTGTGACACAGGAGAAAAGGGGGTACAGGGTCTTGGACTGTGCTCAACAAGATTCCCAGAATCCTTGCCCTGAGCCTGCCAGGTGCCAGACATCCTGTGTAGAACTCCAGGCTATTGCTGCCTTGAAGGGTTTGAGGAACTTGGGCTCTGGTCAACAAGCCCTCCAGAAATGCTTGACCTAAACTGTACAGCAAACCTGACTCTCACAGTTCAGAAGAGTAAATGAGCACTGGCTCCAACTTAGTCACAGCTGCATTAGCCCCTTCCGAGGCACAGCCTGCCCTTTGATGCCTGTAGCTGTGAAAGTCCTATGTGGTTGCTCCTTCCAGTAGGAGGCTGCTGCGTCTACTGAAATCTTAGTGCAGCCACATTCAGTGACTGAGGTCTTCTGGGTAACTTGCAGCCTCCCCATCAGTTGTTGGTTTACCTTGCACATCTGTGTTACTGCTTCTTTCCTTTGACCCCCTAAACCCATCTCTGCCAGCTTCTAGCTTGCCCTACAGCTTCCTTGCCCCTCAGCCTTCACAGGATCAAAGCTAGGTAAGAGCCTCACTCTGGACAAGGCTTTGGCTTAAGGGAGTGTTGTGGCTGCTTGAATCTATGAACCACTAAAACTTTCTGCATATCAGCAATAAGCCGGCTTTATCATTCATGTGTTCATTGGGGTAGCACTCTTGACTTGCTTTAAACTTTCTCTTTGCATTGACAACTTGGCCAACTGCCAGGCTAAAAGCTAGGCTTCTTGTCCCAATCTTGGTTTTTGTCATGCCTTCCTCACTAAGCTCAATCATTTCTAACTACTGATCTAGAGATATGGAACTTTCACTTGAACACTTGTGAGTTATCATAAGGGTAATAACTGGCTTAATTTCAGTATTGCCTCAGAGTTGGGGATGGAGAGTATTGACTTTTGAACATGCCTCTCTTTAGCAAGGAGAGATGAGACATGGCAGCATCCATACATTCCACTCCAAGGTACAGAGACAAGCAGCAAACAAGAGCCACATCCTTTATTCTGAGAGGTGAACTGAGGCTTCTCTAGGAACATCTTTAGATATACACATGTAGCTTTTTCAAACCCACAAGTAAACTGTGGTTTAGATGCCACACTGCCAACTCAAAGGTGAGACATTTCTGAGACTGGCCCAGCAGCAGGTGTGCTGGGCCTTCCTCACTAAGCTCAATCATTTCTAACTACTGATCTAGAGATATGGAACTTTCACTTGAACACTTGTGAGTTATCATAAGGGTAATAACTGGCTTAATTTCAGTATTGCCTCAGAGTTGGGGATGGAGAGTATTGGCTTTTGAACATGCCTCTCTTTAGCAAGGAGAGATGAGACATGGCAGCACCACACGAGGACAACAAGGACCCGGACAAGGGGCCTGAGCCCTGTTCCACCTGTCCCCAGGACATGAGACACCTCCTTCCTGAACAGATGCTGCACCTCACCCTGTGATCCCAGGCCAGGAGCTCCAGACACTCGTCCTCCTTGGAAGGATGGCCCCTTCCTAATGGGACCTGCTTCAGCCACAGCATGTTCCTTCCTGGGAAAGCATCACCAACTAGTCTGAGGGGTACCCGTGCCCATCTAGATGGTGCACTTCAGTTTAGGTCTGGTGGGCCACCCTGGCTCTGGAGATTACAGACTGATGGAAGCTTCTTTTCCAAATACAATAAAGCAAGGCCTTCCTCCACCTAAGTTTGCTTTTCACTTCCTGCCTGGCATTACTCCTGAGCAGATGCACTAGAACATGTAACACAGGAGGATCAGGAAGGAGGTGTCTCATGTCCTGGGGACAGGTGGAACAGGGCTCAGGCCCCTTGTCCGGGTCCTTGTTGTCCTCGTGTGGTGGTTTCCTGAGCATCCCAGCAGGGCTGAGTTCCTCCCTTCAGGCCCTCAGGTCCCTACCCAGGGGAGCCCAGCGATGGACACAAGGCTCCTGGTGACCTAGGCTTGGCTCTGCCGTCCTTGTGAGACTAGCAGGAACAGCTGGTGGCCATGAAACTGGTGGTATTGAAGGGGTGTGTGGCAGGACTTCCCTGAGTGGTTTCTTTGGGGGGGCCTCTGTCCTGTGTCCACAGATGCCCCAGTCTCTTTGCTAGTGCCCTACTCTAGCTGGGTGTGCCTCTCCCCCATTGCTACACCCTCCATGACCACATCAGATGGGCTGGGTCGTGACTCGGAGTATCAGCCCACCTCAGGGCTGCACCTGCTCACTTGAGCATTGTTATTTCCTTGGGCACTGTCCCAGGCACAGTACCTTGTGGTCATCCATTTGGGGAAAGGTTCTGTCTACCTTGTGTGTTCCAGAAGAATGGCCCTGAACTTGTATCTTCTCAGGTATTCTAGAAAATGGTTTCCAAGATAACTTCATCTGCCTTCACTTTCTTTGAGTCTGGGTAATTTGGGAGACTACTGATGTAACTAGAAAAACAGAGCATGACTTCACCCCCAAACCATGCTGGAAAAGTCTGGGTGCACTGAACATAGCTCAGTGGCCTTTCCCTGGTCGCGAAGGTATAAAAATAAACCACGTGTGCTACATCTCTAATCAATCTGCCACAGATGTGTGGGAGAGCCTGTTGTCACTGTCCATGCTACAATTGGGACCTCGTGTGCTGGTGTTGGCATCCCACTGAGACTTCTAGAGTTGCCTGAGGGGTACACAGGTCTATCCTGGGTGCCTGTGCAGCCAGCAGGGGTTGATGAGATTTCATGCAAGTCTCCCTAAGGGGCCAGAAAGAAGGCAAAGCCCCTGAGGGCAGGGTGCAGAGTCACTCCTGTGGAGGCAGCTACCCTTGGTCTTTGCCGAGGACATCAGAGGGCATTCTTCTGTAGTTCTATCATGGGAATGAGGCAACAAATAAAAGCAGAACTAAAAGAATCTGTCCTAGACACCCTGTGTAGGCCTCAGCCAAGCCGCAGGTGGTTCTGTTGTCTGTATGTTTTTTCCTCGACACACGCAGGGCCTAGATTGTAACCTAGTAACTTCCCTGGACTTCCATTGCCTTTAAGGGCAGGTGGTCCGACCAGTCTCAAAGATGCGGGTGAATCGGACCTTCCCCCTTGAGTCCGGGACCTTGAGGATGATGTCACGTCTCTCTCTGTTTTATGACCCTCACGTGCACTCCCGCCCTGAAAAGTGGATAAAAGAGAGGCAAGAGATTGAGTTGGGGGGCTCGGTTTTGGAGACACACTGGTATTATGAGTTACCCCCTGGCTGGGATAAACTCCTTTCTCTAATCAACTGGTGCCTGGAGTCTTCTGTCTGTGGGTTTCCTGCTACAGGAAGACAGGTGTGGAAGCTGATAAACCTGAGTTTCCAGTTTCTAGGAAATGGTTTAGAAAAGGTTTCCTAAACTGAGGTCACAGGGCTTTTGACTACTGTCTCACTTTCGTCCCTCATTTAGGAAATCTTTTTTTACCTGTTAGGTCCTGAGATTCTTGTACCACAAGGTCCCCACTCTTGCTGCACAGCTTGGCATGGGTTTGAATTGGACCTCTGTAACACACTGTGTGGCCACACAAGGCTTGTCCAGGCAGATACTTAGTGAGAAACACTGGTTGGAACCTAGGAAGGTGCATCCCTGATGTGGTAAGCAGGGTGAATGACTGTTCTCTCTCCACAACCACTGCACTGTTGAGCCATCTGGGGGTTTCCATTTTTTCTTCTCAATGTGTCTTCAAGCAACTCAAACACATTGTTGCAGAAAGACAAGGCCCAGTGGAGAGAAAGAGCACCCAAACACCACATTTATAAGAGGAAGGGCTTTATTCACCAGCTGGGAGCTTATAAGAATTCCAAATGGCCACACTCCTCGGCTGGCTTGGGTCTTTCCCTTTCTATTGACAGTCAAAAAGTTCCACCCCACAGGTACCTTTCTCATTGGCCAGTTTGAATCAAGCAGGAGATGCTATTCCAGCCCCTACAGAACTTGGAAATTTTTAAATTCCAGGAAGTTAAGTTTCTAAGTTCCTAAGAGCTGAGTCTCCATGGAGAGGACCCTGCAGGTGTATCCTTGTGGTCTCCCTGAGAAGACCTGTTCTCCCGGACCTCACCCTTCTCAGGCATCCTCTCTTTATACCCAATTATTGTCTTTCCCATGACTGGAATATAAGATGCCAAGTGCCCTTCCTAGGGAGAGGCCAAGGCCTCCCATTGTTAGTGTCCAGGTAGCTGCGGTTAGAAGGCATCACTGCCACTGGTGGTTGCAGTGGCTGTTCCTGAGGACAAAGGTGCCTGCTGGGCTGGTATGCTGCTTGCAGGCCATAATATACTCCTGGTTTCTTTGGTTTTATTACATTCCTTCATGTCCTGTCCCTTAACTCCGAAAGTGATTACAAATTCCTTCATAAAATAAAGAACTGGCCCAATAACATTTCACTGTACTTGAGGACCTTCAGACTAAATTCTCAAGTCTGACCTCTGCTTAGTGGCTGAGTGGGAGCTAGAACCTAGCTGTCCTGAGCTGCAGAACAGATGGTGGCAGTGTACTTGGCGGTGATGCCAACCACCGGGCTGCTGGATCAGAAGTCATGTTCTGCTGGCAGTAGGAGAGTGATGGAGCCTCTGGGCTCCAGTGTGTGCTGGGGTGGACATCAGGGCAGCTAGAGCCACAGAGCCTGGGCATCTCCTCACAACCCTCTGTGCTCCTATGAGGCCTTGAGATGACTTCATTCTACATCAGGGTCTTCTCAGCTGCTCCCTGGACCCTCAGGACCTTGGACTGTCCACTCTGTTTCCTGTCAAGTAAATTTCTAGTTCTTCACTCTTTCACCCAAGAAAATCCTGCAATTATTTGTCAGTTTCCTAGCTGTCCTAAAAGACAATCGTTTGCATGTGGGACCCAATATGACTTTTTTGGGATGACGTAGTAGTGTGAATAATTCTGAGTGACCCTTCCATCTGAGACACTGCAAGTGAGCAGAGGCCTCTCATTGCAAACTGGATTCCAGCATACATCCTTCCCTCTGTGGATGTGCCACTCATGGTCCCGTGCATGCATAGCAGGATGGCGCTGGAGGTACATAAGAGAGCTGGACCCCGTCTCTGCTCTGAGTCCCTGAAGTGCCACTCAGATTTCATTTCCTTCACTTGCACTGACATTCACACTGCCAGAAAAGGCCAGGTCCTTCCTGCAGTGTCGGTGGTCCCTGTTGCCTTGTGTGCAGGCAGAGTTAACAGAACACTCCTGCCCTACCCATGATCAGATGATGTGCCTCCTGTGGGGAGGCATCTAGACTATCCTTTGACGTAGGAAATGTCCCTCACCCTGGTCATGAAGCTTCGGTCCAGGGTCTGAGTCCAGCACCCAGCATAGTAGGTTTGGCCTCAGGTGGAAACTTATAGGCAGTTTAGTCTCCAATGACAGCTTAAAAGGTGTCATGATGTGGGACACCATTGCCTTAGCACCTCCATATGGACCCTGGTTGGAAGAAGTGCATGGCAGACAGAGCCAGGTCCCAGGACACTGGGAACAGGGGAAGGTGGCTCCCTCCTCAGCTCTAGACAACAAGTCTTAGCAGCCACGGCAAGGCTTTATCTCTGTGCTGCCTCAGCCTGAAGAACCTCACCTACTTAAGTAGGTGTCTGTGCTTCTAGAACAGCAGTTCTCAACCTGTGGGTTGTGACCAATAGGAACAGTATTAAAGGGCCACAGCATTAGAAAGGTTGAAAACCACTGTTCTAGAATCTTCCAAAGACTTTGAGTTATAGGCATAACGTTAAAGCTGGCACCTATGTCAGGGTTGTCAGCTAACACTCTTTCTGGATGACTCTTTATTCTAGGTGGCTGTCCCATGTATCACAGGATGGTTAGCAGCATCTAACCATTCTGTCGCACCCCCTTAGCAAGCCCTGTCCCCCTGCAATTCACCAATTTAGTAAAAGGAGAGTGTCCAGACACTAACGTGTTCTTTCTGGGGAGCAAAGTCTTCCATTTGGAAATGCTGAGCTACATTCCCCAAGGACCTGCTGCACGTGTCTGGGGGCAGCTTCCCATGGGGCCTTCCAAATGGAGTGCTGGATGCTCCCGCATTTCCTCTGAGCTTAGATAGGTGGGAGGACGGAATGTCCTGGACAGTCTCTTGTATGTGTTTCTCTAGCATCCCAAGTTTTCTTAACATCCTTAGCCCCCTTCCTTGAGCCCTGGACTTTATATTCCTGCTGGCTCTTTGAGGGCTGGGAGGGGTGTGAGGAGTAGTGAGTCTGGCCAGCTTGATCCTGAGCCTACCTGCAAAGAGATGTTAGCTCCCCTGAAGAATGCCCAAGGCCAAGTTCATCTAACCCCTTTCCTCGGACATTAGGGTGGGCTGCAAGTAGTATGCACAAGGGATCCCACATAAGAGTATTTTGGGCTGAGGGCATGGCTTGAGTCTAGTGGGCATGGGTGGAAAAGGCGAGACAGAACACAATATCCACCTGGCTTCGTTTAGACTTAAAAGGATTGTATTAAAATTTTGCAGCTCTAATCCTTTTTAACTAAGACTTGACAACAAATTTTCTTAAATAGTACATTTATTTCGTTGAATATGACACTCAGCTGGTCAGGCTGTACCACGTAAACTAGCTTTTCCTTCTCGCCAACAATCATTACATTCAATTTTGACTGTTACTGTCATTCCAGTAGGTGGGAAATCTTTTTTCTTAGTCCTAAGTTTTCTCTAGTTTCCTAGTTCCAATCAGAAGAAACGGCATTCTGGTCAGGGAGGGTCAGAAAGTCTTTCTTCCCATAATTGGTCTCCTTACTGTCCCCAACACAAGGTTGCACATGTAATATGACAGGTTCCAATATTTACAGATTTGCAAAATATTTCATGTTATGAATTTTCTAGAGTGTTATATATGAATTCATTTGCATCAACTTCTCCATTTTAGGGGATCCTTATAGTATTTCTCTCCAGTGGGAGTTTTCATATGACTTTCAAAGAATTGTTTAAAATGTACTTTTCACATTTATAGGGTTCTCAGCCAGTGTGAATGCTCACATGTTAAGAATATGGCCAATAAGCTGTCACATATGGCTTATATTCAGTGTTTCTCTCCAGTGTGAGCTATTTCATGGTTCCAAAGTGAACAGGATCAAAGCAAGGGCTGGCTAGCTGGGTGAAGACAACTTTTCAGGATCTTCCCTGGGCACCCCATTAAGGAAGGGCAGTGAGAAGTCCTGGCCCTGTGGCTGTAGCTTCTATTCCTGCCCTGACTGGTCTCCCCCACAGGGAGTCCTGGCAGGTAACACCTGAGAGAAATTCAGCTTTCTGACAGACTTTTAAATACTTATTTACAATTACCACAGGGAGCAGGATGATGTGGGCTCAAAGTCCTCCAAAGAATAAGTGACACAAATTCTCAGTGTAAAGTGATTTCCTTTGCTTGTCCCCTCCCCATGGATGAAATTCTAGGTCATCAGCTTCTGGACTGTGGTCATGCTCTTCTTGGGGAGGTCCAAGGCTATTGACTATAGGCTTTGGGAGAAAGCTGCTGGATTCTACCTGGGTCTATGAGACAAAGACCAAAGTCCAGAATACCAGGTAGAGGCAGTAAGGTGGTACATTTGCAGAAGTGGAAGGTACTCGTCTATAGACACAACACACCTGGGCCCCAACGTGATGAATGGGCTGAAAGCCCTGTATCCTTGCCTCTGCCAATCCCAAGGGGACTGACAGGAGCCATCAGGACACTGAGCTGCTTCTGGGTATGAGCGGGAGTGAATCCCCCAATCTGGTATGGACACTTGTAGGCCATAATACTTCAAAAATAACAGCATATGTTTTTTAGTTTCTAGTTCTGGTTTCTATTTAAAAAAACAGAAATCTATTTTGCAGGGGTATATGACAGGCTCCAATACTTGTAGATTAGAAAATTCACAACATGAAATATTTTACAAGACTATTATATATGAGTTAATTTGCATCAACTTCTCCATCTTAGGGGATCCTTTATAGTATTTCTCTCCAGTGGGAGTTTTCATATGATTTTCAAAGAATTGTTTAAAATGTACTTTTCACATTTATACATTCCCATTGTGAACCTCTCATGTTAAGAATATGGGCCAATAGAAAGCTGTCACATACAGCTTATATTCAGTGTTTCTCTCCAGTGTGAGATATTTCATGGTTCCAAAGTGAACAAGAAGGAATAGTGTTCTCCACAGCATTTCCCCTATTGCTCTCTAGCACGCCTGTCTACATGTGCTGGAAAGGTCATATCATGGTGAGTTTTCCCACTTGCTTGTTCCAGCAGTATTAATGGCTACTGCACACACTTTTTACTAGTAGGCCAAAGTAAGGTCCTAGGGGGTATTTCATGTCCATGCTGGAGGTCTGGGGGTGGAGATGCTTTTCTGGGTGGTTGTGCCTTAGAGCCAAGGTCATTTTATGGCCAGAGAAATATCTCACTGTCAGCCAAACTTAAGTCTGTTTTTAGAATGAACTTTCCATTTATAAGTCAAACCCTACTATTTGCCTTGAAAACTGACATGTGTAAAGAAGATGGTGGATGCCACCCTCTGTGCTCAGATTGGGAGAAGTCTCTGAGCAGTGACACTTGGTAGCATGCATTGCAGCTTGGGGCACCAGTCCCTCCATTTTGGTGACCTCAAAGTTAGTTATTTACAGTATTTTTCCATGAGAAGCAAAATCACTCTGAAAAAGTCAATTGTCTCAGCCCTTGAGTGGTGTACATTTGCATAAGGGGAAGGCATCTCTCCTACCCACACATCAGATGAATCATCCCTAGAATGGTGGTACATTCTGCCTTTAGAATTAGGAAACCCTCCTCACCCTTGTCTTTAGCAGAAATCTTTCCAATCAGTTTCAGGATGGACAAAAAAGATTGAGAAAGTCAATCCCCTGGGTCGTCCTCACAAAATGGGGAGATTCAACCACTCAGCAAGGGCAAAATTCTCTAGGAGCTCTATTACAGGTAGTGGAGCTGTCTGGAGACCCTATAACCAGATAATTCCAAGGGTTGCAATATGTCATTTGGTCCCTGTAATTCTCCAGAAAACAGGCTCAGAGTACAGCATGCAGGGTGTTCATTAGGCAGCATCCTTGGGACCCATACCTGTGTGAGGGAAAGCGTGAAACAGGATGAGGTTGAAACTTGAGTCAAGATACAGCTCTGATGGCCCCAGCTGACCCCCTGGGGTGGTTCTGGAGAAGAAATGGCCTGAGCTGTGGTGTGTTAGGTTGAAACAAGGCCTTGATACTCTCATCTTGGTCATGCTGTTTCTGAAAAGGCATGATCCAGTGATGTGGCTCTCTGTAGCTGAGGCCATCCCTGTGGCTGGTAGCATTCCCACAGCTGGGGAGACAGGTCATTCCCTAAATCCTGGAAGGTGGATCTGGGTGGTATAGCTCCTTGTCTATCACGGTCCACTCTCTGGGTTGTGTTGGACCTACCTCATGCATGTTCTAGAGACAGTTCCAAGGTTTGGATGGATCCTTCTTTTTTCTGAGGGGGAACTCAAGGGCATTAGAGAGATAAGCCATAGTCAGTTCTAGCTGGTCTCAGGGTTGTCACCCATATACACTGTCTCTTCATGGTGACTCCTCTTTCTTCACCACTTTTCCATCTATCTTGACACTATCTGCTTGGCTAGCACTTCTGTTGATCTGGCTGACTGACTTGGTGGCATAATTTAGACTCTAATCCCTGAAAAGCTTGTATCCCTGGTCACCACATCCTCATGGAGGGATTGCTTGCTGCTTGCATCCATTTACCATCACAATTAGGAAAGGAGTTCCAAGACATGCCCACATGGCTCTCTGTTCCAATCACAAATAGGCTCAGTAACCCTAGACTGTCCTGATCAGAGTGAAATACCTGTGACAATGTGATGACTCCACTTCTTGACTGACCTGTTCCCTAAACTGGGGAACCCAAAGTATGCTCCCTGGAAGTATTCTCCTCTTGGGTTCTGCAAGGTTAGAGTGCCTGATCCCAAAGTTGTGTGGGTGGAAAGCATACACTCAAGTGTGTCCCTGAGAGTGGTAGCAAGCAGGTGTTTCTCTTTCTGCCCCTTGCTGTACTGCATTATGACAAGTGACATGGTACTATGTGGATGTACTTGAATCTAAATGATACATCCTATGGGATGGGGCCCCATTCTTAGTGTCTCTGAGGATGCCTGCCACAGGCACAGTTGAGGCTACTCTGACTCTTTTGGGCCAGAGGCATGTTGGTGTAATCTCTGGCAATCAGTGGAGTCCACCATTATAGGCCATGCCTGTACTTCAGTCATGGAGGAGGATGTCCTGGTCTGATGTGATACTGTACAGTAGGCACCCTTGGGTGGTATCTCCATATACGGTAGGAACAAGTCTACCCTCAATAAGAGGCAAATAGCCCAGGGCACAAACTTCTATAGCTGCCAGAAGTTTATACCCATGTCTATAGATTTGGAGGCTACTTGGTAAAACATAATGTTTACTACTGTATGTTTCTCTCGATTCTTCTGTTATCACTCAATTGCCAAATACCACCCTTTTTGCCAGCTTCCCCCAAAGCCAGACCATTTAAAGAAGGCCTACCTAAATCATGTATTGTGGACTGTGCTGGGATCTGTCAGGCTCCACTTACATAGGATCAGGATCATACTCTAGATGGACCTAAGCTGCCTGGGGCGGTTTCACATCAACACTGGGTCTGCCAACAGCTGCCGATGTCCTCCTCACTTTTCCTGAGCCCCCCTGCCCCCTGCAGAGGACGGCACAGTAGTGTGAGTCAATTTTCTGACACTTGACATCATAAATAACAAAAGTTAGGACATTTTGTTCTCAAGTTACTTTGGCAGCATGATTTTTGTATTCTGTTGAATATTTCATATTCTACTGAGACTGGGATGATGTTAGCTGTTCTCCACCTTTTTCATATGGTTCATGAGTTTCTTCACCCTCTTCAAACAATCCAGCTCTGATAAGCCCTGGTCAGTCCCTCCCTACATTATGGGGAGCACTGGGCAAAATACCCCTCTTCCTAAGATTTTCCTCTTTACTTGAGTCAAAAGACAGGATAGTGCTGGAGAGAAAGCTAAGACCTGAGAGCTGCAATGCAGTGATGTGTGAGCTGAGGAGGTGGCATAGGGAAGAGCCCCTCCTTGCTGCTCTGGCAGGGGTATGTCACTGGATAGCTCTTATCTCTCCCTGAGCCCTCATCAGGTGAGATTGCCTGCAAGTTTTGGTCTGAGGACTTCTTGTCATGAGTGTTTTCTTTTTGTGGGAGTACAAGAAGTGAACAACAGGGCAGAGGGCCTGTTTTTGAGTCACCAGAAGATCAAGTGAGAAGTTTCCCTAAGTCACATACATCTGGTACCTGGCATACAACTCTCCTGGAGGTAATTGCCTATCTTTACTAATACTTGCCTCTTTCCTGAGCAGATTGGCTCCTCTCTGAGTTGGTTTCATGTGAATTACAACTTCTTGAGGTCTGTTTGGAATAAAGACCCCCTTACAAGATGGCAATACAAGCTCTGTTGAAGTGTCATAATTCAAACTGAGCCTACGTATTGGTCATTTCACTTTATAGTTCAGAAATTGACCCTTTGTTTTCCAGACCTCCTTTGACTCTCAAGAGTACTCAGTGGTCTTGAAAAATCTGAGGTTCTGTCTCCCCAAAGAAAACCTAAACTATGGAAAAACATTTGTCTTGAATAACTAGGGTTCCCTGATCTTTGACCTGGATCATTCTAGCAAAATAAGGAAGGACTGGATCTCCTAGAGTATGTCCTGTCTCTTCTTATAAAATTCTTTTTTTTTTTTTTTTTTGAGACGGAGCCTCAAGCTATCCCCCTGGGTAGAGTGCCATGGCATCACGCTCACAGCAACCTCCAACTCCTGGGCTCAAGCGAGTCTCCTGCCTCAGCCTCCCAAGTAGCTGGGACTA